>JAATLQ010030289.1:127435-142268 GCA_013421005.1 Heliconius erato x Heliconius himera | reverse complement strand
TTTCAAGTAAATCGGTTCAGTAGTTTCAGAGAAAAATGCGGACAACAATATGTCGACAGACAGACAGACAGACAGACAGACAGACAGACAGACAGACAGACAGACAGACAGACAAGAAATTCAAAAAAAATCTTTTTGCTTTCTATTAGTCTTTTTAAGTATCCCTCTATCCATTTCAGTCAAAATTACTAAATGTACAGACAAAATATTTTTACTGTCTTATTATATATAGAGATGACTAAATCATGAACATTGTTGTATTATTAGAAACTGTGAATCACTTTGCCATTATTTTCCCATATGGCACATTTAGGCAATAAAATTTACAAAGCATTTTACAAGGCGATATGGAAGATGATGTAAAATGTATGAAATCGCTAATACTGTATAATTCATTTAAAAAGCATGTTTTATCTACAACGTCGCTAATATCGTCCAATTTATTTTATAAAAATATTGTAAGTATATTGTAAGTACTAAAGTGAATGTTTAGTAATCATTATTTAAAATTTTAAAACAGTATTTAGTATCGTATGCACGCATAGTGACTTGTGTGTAGGATTACAGTAGTGAGTGTCAGTTGTACGCCTAAGGGCACTTAAGGGCTATCAATTTTTGACTTTTAGAAAATGTGAATATATTGTAATTACTTACTAATTACAGTATAATTTCAAGTAAAACATTATAATTACTAGTACGAGGGGTATCCAGAAGTAGTGATAATCAGTTTTTTTAGTACACACAAAAATAAAAATAAAATGTCCTGCGTACCGAGAATGTAGGTAAGGCTTTGAATTGGTAGAACACGCACACGCACACGCACACGCACACGCACACGCACACGCACACGCACACGCACACGCACACGCACACGCACACGCACGCACGCACGCACGCACGCACGCACACACACACACACACACACACACACACACACACATACAGAATAGAAAAGGTGAAGTCCTTTTCTATAGACTTATCCGAAGACTTTGCAGAAAAAAAAATATTTTTACTATAGATTATCATCACTTTTGGATAACTCTACGTGTGTTTGCCTCGCTAAGTAGATGTGTTTTTCTTGGTTTTATTTCACTCAGAGAAGATATAATAAAATATTATTTTCATCTCGCTGCAATATCTCGAAATTAAACAGAAAGTGGAGAACGCATTTCTCAACACTAGGTTTTTTTTTGCGTACTCTGCTATTCGTACATCATATGTAAAACTCATCCGCATGACTATAATACTGGAACAAGATAACGAATTATGATTATTATTTATCTCATTACTAAACATACTTTTTATGTAAAGAATAAATTATAGCAATAAATCTAAACTATTTTAATTAATTATTTCTTATTTTTACAAATAAAATTTATTAATGTTTTATAGCGACTAGATACCTTTTGTTGACAGTAAAGATAAATTAATTCGTTTACCGGTAACTTTAATTCATTTCTTTAGTTGATATTTTATTTATTGATACATTTATTACTATAAACAGGTTTTAATAGAAGGTTTAATCAATTTACAAATATAAGCAATTTTATTAATTTTATTGGAAAATACAACAATGAATAAAATATATACTAAATACTAATTGTTAATAGTCATATCTTCTTTAATTGAGTATCCTAACATGTGTATCAAACTTAGTCATCCTAATTCTTATGAATTACGACGATACTTCTTTCATAAGTTCTTACAATTAATGCCTCCCCTATTAACTTTACTTTCAATTCCTAGTCGTAGATTGGCGTGTCCTATTATTTATTCATATTGTTTATTAATAATAAAAAGAAATTAGAAAATGTAGCCAATAATAGTATTGTTTCAACTTCACTAAAAGAATATACACGTACGGGTCGTACATGTATATTCTTTTGGTGAAGATGAATGTATGTAGCAATATTATAGACTAGGAACTTTATACGTATAATAACACTAAATGTAAATAGAGCCTTGCGTGATCCCCATTACGTTAAAAGCAAGGTGTAATAATTAATTCAACATATGAGTCCTGGAACAATTAAAACTTTCATGTTAAACGCGAAATTAATATATGTAATATTAGTTTTAAATATCATTGTAACAATTAAACACTATTAATAGGAATCGTAATAAAGTTCACAATATAGTAAACTTTAAAAGACTGATAAAAGGTATCAAGTTTTTATAACTTAACCAATGCTTAATATGTATTGTATGAACATCGCCATATATAATTTTGTAGTAAACAAAAAGAATAAATTCACAAAAAAGTTTAATTAATAGTGTAACAGAGGTGCGACCGTGATCCATTAAGAGAGTAAATAATTGTCTTGAAGTTTGCGAACAAAAGCTTTCAAAGCTTTTGTTCGCTACTCACTAAAATTTTTAAATTTATGCAATTTAAATGTAATATTTGAGTATTAATAATTTGAGACCGACCGTAACACAAGGATGTGACTGTAACGCGACGGTTGTGGGTTCGATCCATCGAGGGAATTAATTATGGTTTAATAATATTTTCATTTCTTCGCTCCTGGCACCAAGGCAAAACCGTGGCGTTGCGATCCGCCAATCAACACAAAACATCTCGAAAAAATCAGCGAAAGGTGGTGAACGTAGTGTCTTGACACTATTCCTTCGGCATACTCTGCTGCGTGCGGGATACAGTGTGAAGCTGATTTGTATTTGCTTATTATATAAATAACTACTGTACACATTAATATGTAAAAATAAAGGCAAAAAAGTATCATTGAAGGAAAAAATATCAATTTACGGTATGCCATTTAGACTACTCACGTAACATGCCCTTTAGGTGAAAATATTTCACTCGCAGTATTCATGTCAGTACTATATATACATATGAAGTACATTACTGAATATATACATATTTGACATCTATGATATGAGGCCAGTCGTGGTTCAGGGCCACAAAGTTTGACTTACAGTCAAACTTTGTGGCCCTGAACCACGACAACGCGACAGGTTGTGGGTTCCATTCCCATTCGAGGAAATTAATTATTTAATATTTCCATTATCTTCGCTCTAGCGTGGAAGCAAACGCAAAAGCAAGGCAAAGCAAAAGCTTCGTCGATTCGCCACTCAACACGCAGTGCCTCCAAAATTCGGCGGAAAATGGGAAACGGCGTGTCTTAAGACTAGGTTCCCTCTGCCTACCCTACAATGTACGGGATATAGCATCCAAGGAAAACAGAGTTTCTCGTTACATTTCGTTTCTACGTTTCTCTGTACTATTCTCAACAATATTAAGCACAACATCCAGAAATATCTAAAAAGAGCAAGGATAATTTGCAAGTTATAATTTAGAAAATATGAGTAATTATACATTCAAAACTAGGACACATCTGATTAAACAAAAAGGGTAGTATGCTATCAAAGAAATCTGAAGTACTAGCAGTTTCATAATTCGGTCAAGAGGTCATAGTGCGAGCCCGAGGACGCACCCAGCGTGACGCGCCCAGAGGATACATTACTCCTTGCCCGCATTGCGACGTTAAACCCTATGTCCAACTGTGATTTTAGTTTAATTATTTATGTTTACACTGATACTTTAAGAAATATTATTTTTGATACTTGCTATCCTCATAAGAAATAGAAGTATAAGTTATGGGTTTATAGAATAAGTCGTGCAAAATTTTATCATTTTCTCTTTTAGCTTTTCAAAGTACTTTAAATTGTTTATTAAATATAACTTAAACTATTTTTAATAAGAATATACCTACGTAGTCATATGTAGATACTACATAATTGAGTAGCAGTAGTTTTTAAACAAGTAAATATGTAAGGTCGATGTTCGATACACTATAAGATATACGTTTACGAATAATGTTTACAAATCCAAATAAAAAAAATTATAGAAGTCAGTCTAGGAAATTTAATTTTAGAGAACTTAGTATCCTGCAGTTTAAGTAAAAATAATATGAACAACGAAAATACAAAAATATTCGTGCCAACAGTGCCATCGGCGACCGGCCGGTTTCGGCGCATTACGTCACGCTTACCGCCTTGAATCTATTACACAATTCAACTTTTATATTCACATGGCATCAGCATTCAAAAACGTTAACAATTTTTCTTGACTAGTCTATATAAGATATATTATAAACCATAATTAATAGTACATTGAAACATTTTGCAATGTTTTAAAGTAGAGAAATGAACAATAGGCATGTTTTTGAGAAATAGTGACAAAACTATTATTTATATAAATACATATTTAAGGTTAACTTGATGGCTTCAATGGGCCCAAATCAGATTAAGCAGAGTGGTTATATCATATCAGATTTTTTTCGAATTTACATTCGATGTGGTATTTTAATAATACTGTTTTTAACAAATATAAGATTAAATAGCTCCTACAACATTACCAAAGTTAAATGAACAATTATCTTAATGTTGTGGTATAGTAGGACAGTAACCTATTGCAAGCACAAAGTCAAAAAAATCACCATTCTGAAGAACCATTTTATACTTTAATTTTCTTTTGACATTTACATTACATTTTTTTGTCTCATCAGTGGCAAAAAGTATTAAGATGCTTTAGAAATATATGTAGTAGGCAAGGCTTAGTGATAAGACTCAAATCTCATCTTTCTGACTAAAGGAGACTAAAAGAATTGCATAAATTCTTGGGCCCAGAATGTAAAAAGATGAAAATTGTATGATTTAATAGATTCAGGTACATCATTCCCTCCCTGAAAATTCTGTCAGTTTTGACAATCTGAGAGCTGAATTATTAGAGATTAGGTATAAGTGGGGCTAAGTTCACAACACACTCAACCTCTATAAAATAACTGAGTAAAAATCCGTCAAAAATATGTCAATAAACGCATCAATAATAACGAAATGTGGGAAACGAAACATGCAAAAATCATTAGGCAAGTGTGTCAACCAGCTGTCACATCTGTCATTTTAATCGATTTAAATAGATTTCTTTTTGTTTTTTCAGTAATTAATCGATATTTTCTTTGTTTACATTGGAATTATATGCACTAATAAATGCATTAAAATACTTAGATTTAATTAAAATAACAAATATTTCATTTTTGTAGTATTGTAACTAATTGTTTATATTGATTAAGGATCTAAAACAATTTTTCTCATTTAACTCCACTTCCAGATTGTCAATTGAGCTGATTTTTGGTATTCTAAAATTGAAAGAAATTACCAATTTTTTAGACTTTATCTCAACTCTTTACATTTGGGCTCAACATTTTCTGTCCCCCTTGAGATATTACATGTTGAGTCATCACTCATCATGCTTAGACTTTACTGAGCAGGAAACCATTGCATTTACAATCAGGAGCTGTCCCACTCCTCCACAACCTAAATTATAATACTAGAAGTAAAAAAATATTTATATTATTTTTCAAATAATATGCCTTTGGAAAGAGAAATATATATTTCATAATCAAAAGTTATTTTTTGCTAAATATATTGTTCTACTTATTTTGGGAAAACTCAATATAGATTATAGTATACAAATTATTCAATTTATACTAAGGTTCATAGACATAAAACAAAGCTTTAGCTGGTATGTTATTATATTATATAAAACACAAATTCAACTATTATTTTTATTAAAATTATAATCACATATTTAAATTAAGTTCAAAATTTTACTGTGCTTTTATTATAAAAAATGTGTTTTAGTCAAATTTAGTTTTAACTTGAGATCTTTAACATTTCTTATCAGGTCTTCTCTCAAATATCTGAGTTGAAAAAAAAAAATATATTTTTTTCTCTAAATAAAATAATATTCATAACTTACTTAGAAGAAGAGAGGCTGGTAGCACCAAGCGTACTAATAATACCGATATGTAGTATTTATGCATCTGAAAAGGTAAACATTTAGTATTAGTTTATTCTAAAATTAGTTAGTTATTAACATGTTACTTTAAAAGATACACAATATTTACGATTTTAATGGTAAAGTTCCAATTTATCGTATATTTACCTTAACTTCATAAACTTAATAATCTATTGTCCACACTAGCACACCAAAACTCATAACATACACAAACACTGTTTAGCAGCACGAACTTAAATACTGTCCTTTTAAAAGTTTTAGATAAAATAAGTTTTCGTATTTTCTATTCATTTTTTTAACATGGACCAAATTTGAAAACCAAAACACGACCACCTCTCAATACACCCGCAGTGACATTTGACATCGCAATTCAGATAAATGACATTTGTCAAGTCAATATCTGATAGCTGACATTTAACCATTGCCATAGACTGTGATTTTTTTACAAGTTTTATAACTTTACCGATTTTAATATTAAAATATAAACTAAAAATATTATTTTTTAAATCAATATTAATTAAAGATATTTCATATTAATAAATAATGAAAATTAAAAATATTTATGTTTTTTTAGAATTTTTGTGACAGAAAATACTTTTTACATGATTTGTCACGACACTAAATTTATTTTTATTGCGAATTAATGGCGTAGCCAGGTGAGTTTTCTTGTTTATTTCTTATTTCATTGTGTTCTATGGTTTTCAATTGTTTTGTCTAAATGTTTTTCATCGTATAACGTATTAGATTTCCTGTAAAGTCAAAATTTTTTTACCGACTTCTTTGCATTAAATGAAATTAAAGTAATTTGTCGAGTAATGAACACGTATTGGATTTGTTCAGAATTTATTCTCTAGGAACATTGTCATCACTTTCACTTTTCACGTATATTGCTTGTGTAAGTGATTTTGGTGTACATAGCAAAGCAGTCGCCATGGATGAGTGAGTAAACTCAATTTCCCAATTAAAAGTTTATTATTCCATTGTTCTATTTGAATAAATTATAACACACCTTCAATAAATATGTAACCATCATTATTCGTCACGTCACTTCGCAATATTTAGGCATACAATAATAATTTATGTATACATAGCACACGCAATGTTTTGTTATGATTTACTTTTTGTATTTTGACAGCACCATGTCGACCCTAACGAAAATGACCCGCACGGTTAAAAAACTTGAAGTACCTAGACCCTTGAAATCGACGACCAGCACTGCACACAATCGTAACTCTGTTTTAGATGTGAAAATTAATTCTGGTAAGAGTCTTATTGGAATAGTCAAACGTAAATGTGCTCTTCTTCTACATTTTCTATTATATAAAAGAAATTTAATTAATTAATTATTATGACTATCTTCACATGTCCTGAACAAATGATATTCCTTTTGTAATTTCATATTTATTTTTTTGATATTAATATTTTAGCAATATGAAAAACATTAAAAAAATTGTTGCTTATCTAATTTGAAACAGTATAATTACTAATTTTGTAATTCTTATTTACAGTTGATGATTTAATAGTCTTGACAGAAGCAGTAGCATATCAAATGATGCAAGGAAACTTTGACCGAGCATTACAAAGCAATGTCGCCACTATGTACTCCAACCTTAAACTTTATGGTGCCCAACTAGAGGCACTCTACAAGGACTTTCTCGACAGGTTTGCTTATATTTATTTATTTTTATTTAAACCATTTTCTGAATGTTTATTTATCTTGTATTTTTTTAGATATTTTGTTGTCTTTCGCAATGGTTCTCAAGATGAGAGACTAGACAAAAAAACTCGACTGCACCTTCTTGAGTTAATAGAATTGCGTGCTAAACATTGGCAAGGGTCTGATTATATGAGTCAATATTACAGACACCGTGGCACACATGCTGAGGTAATCCATTGAGCATATTTTTATTTTATTTTATTTATTATTTCACTCCAAGGTTTCCAATTTTACCTTGTTGTAAGTAATACAAAAAAAATGTTTCATGTGAATAATATATAATTATTAATATCATTTTGACTATATAATATTGTCTGCTCAGAGGGTAAACATTTAAAATCTGGTTTTAGTTTTTTCATTAAGTATTTTTGTACCATTAGAAAGTTAAGAAAAAAATACAAAATTGGCTTTTATTTTATTTCATATAATAGTGATTATATAACAATTTTCAAAATTGCAAAAACTATCTGCTACTATACTTATACTTTTTTAAATGTTTTTTTTCTCTCTTGAGGATTAATTTAATAGGCTGTTAGCGGATTTGCATTGTAAGTTAACAATATATATTTTATAAATTAATGTGCATGCCAGAGCACAATAATGCTTCACTGTTTTTAAAAACTGTTTTTTATTTAAAATAATTTCATTTATAATGTAACAAATTTCTAACTACTTTTACAATTTTTTTTAAATCAATTAATTATTTAATTTAATTTCCAGCCTCTTCTAGTACCAACAATGGAAGGCACAGGTTCGGGCGGCTCGGTGTCCCCTACGCTGGCTGCGCCCGCCGAGCCGCCCGCGATGCTGGCCCCCGGAGAGGTGATCAAACCTTCTGGAAAGTTTCCCAAGCCCACTAAAATACCTGGCAAAAACTATTCTAAAGATGAGGTTGTTATACGCAATGCTGATTCGGGGAAAGGTATTTGTTTTCTTTTTAGCTTCACAATGTATCCTACATATAGTAGGGTAGGCAGGGGAAACCCAGAGTTACAACACTCCATTACCCACTTTATGAGATGAGTGCTGGTACTCAACACTGTGTTTTACTTTGTTACCAGAATGAGAGAATGAAAATAACTTGTACCTAGTGAAAATTGAACCTGCAATTGTAACAATTAAATCAGGTGCTGTGCTTTGGCACTACAATGGACAATCAACTTAATCTATGTATTAAGCAATGTTATGTTAATGCATCTAATTACATATATTATTGTGTTATTCAAACTTGTTTTTCGGTTAATAGCAGTGATTATGTATCTACAGTCACTGAACATTTATTGAAATTTACAAATGACCTGTAGTCCTTGTAGGTAATATTTCTTATTAAACTGCATGGTAGATAAGGGGTCATCCATACATTACTCTACACATTTCATGAGATTTGGCCACTTCCCCATCCTTGTCACAACTTGTCATGAGTGGGAGTCACTCCTCCCCCTGTGTTACGTTATGCAGTTTTAAACGTAAAAAAAAAATATTATTATTTTTCTTTACACAAATTAAGAGTCACAATGTTTAGAACCCCTCCCCACTCCTTTACACATAATGTCACACTTCATTGACCAACCTTAACGTGTGACGTAAATTGTGGATAGCCCCTAAATAAATATAATCTGATGCATATTTCCAACAAGCATTACATAGGTATGTTTGATTATATAATTTATATGCATGATAAAATACATAAATTGTTATTTTTTATATTACATATTTCTATATAGAAATAATTCAAACCAGAAAATGATTTCCCACAGATAGTGATTGCCACATTTACGCCCGCATTTATAAATTGATCTCAAGTCTCAGATCAATTTTGAGGTGCCGTTTTCAGGCTTAGACCCAATATCGATTTCAGACTTGAGAAAAACTTATTAATATGATCCTTTAAAAAAAGATAATTTAACATCATTTAAATTTGGTTACAATTCACTAGTCATAATTTAACTGTAATAAAATTTTTATAAGAACAGTTTTAAGTTTTTTTGTTTTAACATCTAACAGTAATTTTAGCAGTGGGTACTACATTAGTACCTTTACTTTTAAAGGTTACATTTTCTCTATATTAAATAACTTTGTTACGTAATTTATGAGGAAATATTGTTTAAACTCTGTAGAAAAGTTAAATAGTGTGTAAGACAAAAACAAATAGGTATTTAGTAACTTGCATATTTATGTAATTTTTTTTATGACAATGCATTTGAAATCCTTGTGTGGGCGATAGCCACATGGTTTACCCAATAGCAAAATGATGAATGTGTGTCGTCGAGTCTGAAGTGGTATTGTGGTGTTCCAGTGATGGGTATCAAGGGCAGACGGGTGCACATGATCGAGGAGCTAAGCGATACGATCATATCGTTTCAGAGAGGTATGAGCACGGGCGGGTGCTTGCATGGTGCTGGACTATACTATTACATATTCTATAATAATAATAATAATCTGTCTTGCCGCTATTCTTTGTTGTTCATTTTATTAACGAATTGTATAGAAAGTTTTATAAATCATTATAAAGTATTATGAACGAAAATTTGTGAACATGATCGAGTTAAGTAAAATTGGAAAAAAAAGCCAATGGCACCTATAAACCTTTCTATATAAACAGAATGTTTATGAATTTATCATATAAACTTACTATATCGACATGTTTAAATATAAGAATTAACAAAATTAACAATGGATATAGATTCAAATGGTTGTGGTTTCAATAACACTTCAACCTGCCTGCCTATTAAAAAGCATCTAGTTGCGAGCTTCTGAATGACCAAAAATAATAATCAAAAGCTAACACATTCTTAATTTTGCATTTACTAATTATACTATAAGCGCTACATTGGTATCATTACAGTGAGTCCTGGAGCGAAAGAGCGTCTGGTGCAGATCACTGGTCCAAACGAGGAAAATGTAAAGTAAGTGATTTATAAACCTCTGTCATTGTCATTTTGGTTACAGTCCAGTATATTCGTATGACGTAGTTGATGATGTATAGTTTTTAAATTAAAGAAGAGCTACTAATTCATAAATACATTTTAGTTGATGAAACACCTTATTTTATTATTTATATCTCTACACATATGCTATGTAACTAATCTGTGGCACTTTTTAGTCATTTTAATTTTTTTTTACATTTTATACAATACCATACTCCGATTAAGGATGTTATAAAAACGATGTAATAAGTTAATAGTGAAATATTTTATAGTTATGTAAAAACTTGTAGATTATTACCATAAAAAAAAAAATATTTACGCAATCCGAGCAGTCCAATAATCCGGCACCCTCTGGTCTGTAATAACAACGAATTAGTAATTTTACTGTGCGTTTATTTAATTGATGTGATTAACAATGCTTAGCCACGCGAAGCACCTGATCGGCGACACGATCCGCCGCAACGCGTCGCCGGTGCGCCTCGAGGGCGCGCTGGAGGGCGCGCTGGCCACCTCGCGCGCCTCGCTCGACTCGGCCGGCTCCGACGAGCGCCCCCGCGAGGCATGTATCTTTTTTATTGTGTAATGAAACTCGAACCCGCGCCTCGTCCAAACGCTCTGCAACTAAGCCATACTTTCTTATTAACCTATGTCCAAACCCTGTTACGTTTTCTAAATATCATTTTATTTCATTAGTGTAGAATATTACTAAATATTTAAAAATATGATGTGTTAAATGTTTCAGAAATCTCCTCACAATAATGCCAGAGCTTTGCTGCACAGCTTCTCCACTAACGACGCCGCGCTCGGCGAGTACAAGTACACGGTGACGTTCGGGCAAAACTCCATCAAGATTACTGGACAGAATTTGGATCTCGTCAAGGTTAGTTTATATATTTCTTGTTTTTTAGCGATACAGCATCTGACTGTTAATTAGTTGTGGGATTGATTCCCACTTGGAAGAATGAATTATTTTCTTTTCCTCACTCTGGAAAAAAGACAAAGCTTGGCGTTATGTTCTGCTAATCAACAAGCAAAATATCTAAAAATTGTTCGGCAAGTAGAGAATGGAGTGTCTTAACAATGGGCTTCATCTGCTTATCCTTTTTACAGACAGCAAAACTGGTCCTCGACGAGTACTTCGAGAGCGCAGGCGCTCTAGAAGCAATGGCATTAGGTTCCGGGGATTTCTTCACATTGTCCCAACGTCCCGCCGCTGCGTTACTGCTACGCGACGACGCGGCGTTAAACGGCGTGGACGATGACGTGTTCACTGCCAGTGCAACTACTAGTGATGCTTCTGGTAATATTTCATTATAGTTCAGGGATGTTGTGGATCTGAGAAAGTATTCCAAATAAATACTATCCGTCACTATAACCGACTATGTTATAAAAGTTTCTGATAATTTCGGATGGACGGAGTTTAAATTTAACTTAGGTTTTTGATTTGACCTGCACGAGCCAACGTGTAGCAATGAGTACAAAGTGCTTTTATTACTAGACTAAAAAGTAAAACAAATTTGTCGTATAATATATATATTTAATCCCTTTTTCCGGAACGGATTTTTCAGTATTCAGATTCGAAATATTACATCTGCAATATCCCTGATAAAGTTGTTTTGTAAGAGTTTTGATGTTACGTAGTACGGTCGACGAGACCTGGCTGGCCTGATGTTAATCTTTATGAGCTTTGTTGCTATGGAAGAAAAAATCAAAAGAAACATCTTAAAATACGGCCAATCTGCGCCATCCATCTGCATCTAATTTTAGTTCAGCCACGACTCGTTGACCGTACTGTATATGTTTGTATAGTGAATTAGTGTTTTGGTTGTTTGAATGTTTGCATTTGGGTGTGCAACATTTTATATACCTACCTACTTGTATATTGTTATTATTCAAGAATATCATAAAAACCGTAGCTATATAATAATTTTCTTTCTAAATTTTAGAATAGTGCAGAATATCAAAATGCGCAAAGTTATAATCGTAATATCATTACAAAATTTTATAATCAAAGCACTTTTATTACAAAAGAATATTTAATTTTATCTCATTTGTAAGCCCCATTGTAGTGCTCGCGACGACAATAATGTAAAATTAAATACTTTTTTTCTATATTGAAATATAAACGATATTTCTTAAATTAGGTCAACATTTTTCAAATATTTAAAATCAACACAGGTAGTATTATATATTATTTTATATATAAAAATATAGATTTATAAATAGTATATATTTCATATAACGTGAATGTTTTTGTATAGAAAAAAAATACATTAAACAATGCATGAGTTATTTATTTTCATATGATTTTGTTTGCATGTTATATTCTAGGTATATATTTTAATTATACATATATATAAAATAATATATAAGGTACTAACCCAGTTTGATAAGTAATTGCAAAGGCATGGTATTAGAGGATTACAGCTAAAACTCGCGTGGTTTTATTTAATAAAGCAAAAAATCGATTAAATCGAACCATACAAATTCATAATAATTCGAAAATACAATAATTTGACAATGTTACATAAATTTTTCAGTAACATCATTATTTCAAAAGCGTAGCGACATGTATATTGTTTCTATTATATATATGTGTGTCATATTTTATTTATATATAGTTTATAACTTGCTCATCATTCAGTACCACGGTTACGGCAGTTTTCCAAATTAATATACATTATTCGGCCATTATTAAATTCGAATCATCTGCTGGAGTCGACGGCACGCTGACACCTTATTAACTATCATATTTTCTTTCGCCTTTCAACGTGAGTTCATTATTTTCTCTTTTACCTTCACTAAATTAGTGATTGTGAATGTAAATTAATATAATTGCTGTATTATTAGTCAATGTGCAATCTCATCCACCCATGGTCCTATATATAATCCGCATTTTGAGCAAACGGACCAAATCAATGGAGATCGCTCGGTACTTGCGCTTGGTCTGTTGACGTGTGGCGCGTCGACAGCCAGTTAGAGTATGATAGTTAATATGGCGTCGGTGGTGGTCGTGGCGTGGTGTGGTGTGGTCGTGGTCGCTGAGCGTGGCTTGTGTGCAGCGGCGGAGGGCGAGGCCGTGCCGCGGCGCCCGCGCTTCTCTCGCGCCACCTCCACCGACAAGAGCGCAGGTAACTACTGACACCCCCCAATACCCTCAATTCCCCACACAAACTTACATTCACTAAAATTTACTGATTATTTGTCACAAGTTGTTAATTTTGTGTCTTCACATTGTATTTCAAATAGCAGAGTAGGCAGGGAACCTAATGTAAAGCGTGTAAAGAATGTCATAGTCTGTTGCCTCCTTTTCACCAAATTCTCGAGACATTTCTTGTTGAGTGTTGGTACTTATCCCCGTGCTTTGTCTTGTTACCAGAGCGAGGAAATAAATAAATACACCAATACGAGTGAGAATCGAACTCACCACGGTCGCGTTTACATTCAACTGACTGTGTTGGTCGCTGCAAATTAAATTATGCAATGCAACTAAACCAAAAATAACACAGACGCCACTGCTATAAGGATGTGGACCATGTGGCCATAGTTAATGAATTAAATAATAAAATATATACAAACATAAAGATATACATAGGAAGTAGAAACCCAAATGGACATAATCCACCCATACATTATACAACTGAATAATGCCAAATTTCTACATATTATATGTTGTCAAATGCATGTATACGCACGTTCGTACATGTCATTGTCTAATAGTATAATAAATGTTATCAAAACTCAAGGACTAAAGATGATATTTCCACAATTTCAGCGATATCTGTATGTATCTACAAAATTTTATAAAATAATTTTATAAATGTTCATCTTGTCACATCACTACTTTAGATCATTCATTACTCTATGGCAAGTTATTTAATTATTATAATTTTATGTGTCATAGATAATATCTAAAAGTACCTACTGTAATAACTAGTGTTCATTATTGAAATACTTTTGACAATTGTCTGTGTCTTACACTGTAACAATGATCATTCAATTGTATTTTTTGTGTTAAAAACAAATTGTTACAATAAAAAATTTTGCATGTGGGTGTTCTTTGCTTTTACTCAATTGTAATTATTTTTTTTTTGTTTAATAATATATATAATATACATATAAAGCATGCATACATAATTTCAGTTTCAGCAAATATAAACATTGTCCGTGTGTGGCAGGTGGCGGGTCGCGGCAGACGTACTCGTACGAGACGCTGGTGCAGTACGCGGACTCGCCGCTCAGCAAGCTGCCGCCCGCCGGCCTGGCCGCCTTCCCCGCCGAGCTGGCGCGCAAGGTAACCCCGCGCGCGCCCCCCGCGCACCCGCCCCGCTGCCGCCTCTGGCCGCCCCTGCACCCGCCCAACTACCTCGC
>JAATLQ010030289.1:78861-127425 GCA_013421005.1 Heliconius erato x Heliconius himera | reverse complement strand
CACTCCCCCTCCAGACGCGTACTGGTTGCACACTGCAATAAGCTTTTTTTGTTGTTTTTGCTTTGCAATTATTTTCCCAGATGCGTTGTTACCAGTAACACTTGAACCTCGGGTAGATTGAAGTGAAAGATAAACTTTTTATTCAGTCTCATACCCTCTAATGTTACTATGACATTAAATGTTTACAGTTCATAACCGAGTGAAAATTTCATATACGAAATTTTGGCTGGTTATTAGATTATTGTCTGACTCTTAATTGTAGTCATGATTAAATGATCTGTAAATATATCACATTTGAATGTACACGCTTTGGGCAAGCTTACTAACAGCACAATTTATAATTTACCTAGATAACAATTAAAATCTTATTAGTAGAAAAATTGATCTCACTTTAGGGCTGCGCCAATAGGTATTTAACTTAAATTTAAGTATAAATTAATTAAGTGTATTTAGAGACTACTATTAAGACTGACTATTAAAACTGACCTAGTGATCTCATAAAATGTGATGACAATCATTCTATTCAATAGTTTAATCCTTAGACTGATTTATTTTGATTAAAATGATAAAAATATCTGTGATTGTTTTTTAAATATATAATATATACTCTCTGTTGATTATTGATGAATGTTTTTATGATAATAAGAAATCTTGATGTTTATGCCGCTCAGAACGGATACTCGAGAGGGGTACAGTACAGGTAGGCGACCCGCTTTTGCTTGGAATATTATGTTTCCTTGTGCATCTGGACTTTCTGGATCTTTTGCGCTGTTTTTGTTTTGTTTTTGTGTTAAATTATCAGTGTTGTTTCTCATTGTCACTTGATTTTTATAAATAAAGTTTAAAAACGCAACCTGTCTTTGCTTACACTTCTGCTTTCACTCCTACTAATAAACTACAATGGGCTTTCGGTTGTTACTAATGAAGAACACCTTGCACTTAAAACTATACCTAAAATCACTTTTAAACTCAAAATGTAATGTAGCGCTTTTTAAAAAAATTGGCTAAAATATTAAGAAATAATATATTTTTTCTTTTATTAAAAGATAGAATTAAAATTAAAAATAAAATAGTAACAAATATTATTTTTAATCTGTGTTAAAGCCTGGTTTGGTATCCGCTGGTAGGCGTACTTATTAGAAACAATATTGTATTTTAGTGTCTCCATACTGTGCTTAAAGTAAAATTACAAATTATGCTGTGGGCCAAAATAACATGAAACCTATGGCTTATATACTTCGATGAGAAATTTTGATGGGGTAAGGGAAAAAGCGTGAAGCAATCAAAATAGTAGTATATAAACATTATTAACTAAGAAATATATATAAGCACGAAAGACTAAAAAAAGTACATCTCAATTTATAAATTGAGAGAGAGATTGTAAGTAATAATGATGTAAGAGAAGAAGGAAGCAGGAGAGCTCTAACAGCGTGGTTGGTATGTGCAGAGTTGCCTGGAGTTCGACAGCGTCAGCTACTTGAAGAAGGTGCGCGCGGCCGGCGGCGTCACCCTCGCCCACGACGCGCCCGACTCCCCCGAGCCAGAGTGACCGCGTACCCCACCCTCCCCCTCCCTCCACCCCCAACACACACACACACCCACACTCATACCCCCAATTACTCGCACTCTGCACGTAAACAGCTTCAAGAAGAGCAGAGTCCCCGACACGCACTACTCCGGTAGCTCACTATGGCAGCTTTTCTTCGGTCGACGTTTACTATTCATTCGGAGACTTCGAACGATCTTAGACATTTAACGCGCTGGGCCTGTCCTGGCCTTCTTTGGGTCTGATATAACTTTTGTTCGCTTAGAACCGTCCGTCTCTATTGACTTATAATTTGCTTACATTACTAATTTAGCAAACTTTATAACTACTAAAAGTATTAGCTTACCAAAATATTTATTTATTTAAAGTCGGCGGCGCGCGTCGACACTTACAAATATTAATTTTTATTTCTCGATACTGAGCGTGGATCTAATAGATGAAAATTGTGATAGACTTTCGAATATAACAAATTCCTATTTAAAGACAGATAGTGATGTTAGTCTTGCGCGATTGATCTCTTACTGAATGCTAATGACGCCTCACCTCCGGTACAATAATGTCTTAACCAGATACCGCAATTTTCTCGAGATCCACTCGAGTGTCCAGAGTTAGTTCTATCTTTATTGTATATATTGACTAAAGAAACGTTTAGTTTCAACGTCACAGAGTGATTCCATTTATTGTAAGAAGAATGCATGCATTTCTTTGTGTGTTTGTATACTCATTCAGATCGTATCTAGTGTCTAGTCCTGTGGGGAAGGTGTCGATTCTCATAATATATCGTTAGCTTTTGTTTTCGAGGGAGCCTGCCAATCGATTGTTTGAAAGAAATTAACAAAAATATCTTTATATTATTTTGTTATTATTAGTAGAGTATATTTAAATCGCTGTGCACTAAACCAAATAAATTTATGTAGTCGTTGTTGTATTTATAAAAAATGTATTAACTTTGTTGCCAGGCTCTCTCCTTCTAAATGAATATTTATATAGAATCTTTAATAACTGACTATAACAGAACATATATTACGCGTTATTCTAAGACTGTTATTTTTTTTTTTACTTTAGTTGTCATTTTTAAATCTTTAACGAATATATCAAATTATTTACGATTAGCAACTACTTATTATACACAAGCTTTTAAAGCTATTGAAATATTTTTATACCTTATATTATATTTCAAACAATACGTAAACTATATTGTAAATTTTATGTGAACTTGAAAATATTTGAGTAAGATTGATTGCACTTAGACGACAATTTAGTAAAAAAAAGCTTTTTAAGCAATTAAATTTCGTGTTTATTTTATTATAATATGTCGTCACAACACAATTATATAAGTCACGTGTTTAAGGAATTAATATTCGGTGCTCACAGAAAGAGTATTATCATTAGATTTTTATTTTATTTTTATTTACACACTTTTTTTGTTTTATTTTCAAACTTAAGGCAAGGCTATATTGTGAAAATTTATGATATATACTAAATTTTCTAATAAATTTTGTTTTATTTGTATCCAGCAGCAACCTATCCCAATATGTATAGATATGAAAAATATTTAATTTTATATTTATTTTTTAATATTTAGAATATAATAATAATAATACAGCATCGTTGTTGCTGTTATTGGGCACTCAAAATAAAATAATACTTTTTTACACTTTCGAGTGGTTTATACATTTATATAGGGTAAAAACAAAAACGGATATAGCAGGTTTACACTATAAGCCGTAGCCGTAGAATTTTTTTTTTCAAAGGATTTTATTACACTAATTTGCCTTTCTATGTACCATAGATGAAAAATATTTTTTTGGTTACTCGGCGTTGTAATATTCTATTGTAGGTCTAGAGTAAAGATTGTAACACAGTTAAATGTGCTATTTTTTTGAAACATCTAATCTCGTAATTGAATCTTTATAAAATTTTGTAAATATTTATAGATAAATGTGTAAGGCTACAATTTGATGAAAAATATATCAAAGTTAATTATAATAAAACTGCATAAGATGTCATTGATACATATATTTACAAATGATTGAATACATAATGATTAACATTCTGTCCTGTACAATAAATAGATATTGCTAAAGCTACCTTTTATACGTCGAACAATCTTATAATACTAAAATGTACAACTTCATAAATTATAAAACAGTAACAATACATACAACTTAATAATGAAAATATCATTTTCATAATTAATATAGGATTATAAATTTAGTGCGACAAAAATTTAAAACGATAATACCTATGATTATCGGACATTCACAATTTTCTATTATTCTATATTTAATTTTGTTCAAAGCAATACAAAATGGAATATAGCCGAGCATGGACCCGGAGCAGGTGTTCTGATATTAACGAATGAGAAAAAATAATTCACAAAATATCATTGTGTATCTGCATATTATATTCAATTTATTTAATACACTATTATATGTTTTTCGATGAGCATGAGAGTTGGCAACAGTAACAGTAAATACTTTATTAATAAAAAATAAATTTTATACATTTAGAAAACCAAAAATGCATTTAAAAATAAATAAATGATCATTATAATAAATATTTTTATTATTTACTTCCATGCTAAAGTTGTAATTTTAATAGCTCTATTAAGATTCAGATTCCACAGTTTTAATAATATTTTAACGTTATATTTCATAAACTGTAATTTTTTATAATTATTTCTAATTTGCTTATGTATTTTATAATCTTACTTTTGTGTCATGAGTAATAACTTTGGTGTTAATTTTATTACCTTATAATCGTAGTAAAAGGAAAAAAAAATGAACAATTATACTAAAACTTCAAAGAAATTATTTTTTACTAAAAAAGAATGGATATTGCTGTATTTGCTTCTATATGATTATTACGAAAAACAAAAATTTAAGAAGCTGCCAAAATTAAATTTTCCTTAATATTAAGTAGTCCGTCATATTCATATAACAAGAATTAGCGATATGCTTATGCAATTTCAAGCATGAAATAAGTTTAATCATTATATTTATTTTTAATTACTGATTCAAAGTATTATATTAAACACTATTGAAAGAAAAATATTTAGAAATATAAAAAGTGTAATATGGCAAGATTCTTGGCGGTGTCGAAGAGGCGCGGGTTTGATTTCCATACGTAAAAATTTTTTTTTAAAATATTGTTGATAATAATAAATCATACTTTCTTTACAGTTTTACCCACAATTAAAAAATCATATATATTTTCATATCACTGGCAGTGAAACATAATTTTTAGCTGATGTTTACATTACTTATTTCAATTGATACATATTATTTATATTACTTATTTAACACTAAGTTCGTAGTTCATTTATTAGTAAATGCTATCCTCATTACAATCAGAAAAATGTCTAAGATATTTATTGCACCAGGCACGTCGAAACATTATTGCAATTCTTTCTATAAAAAATTGATTCATAGTCATATTTATGTAATGCAATATGGTCTACAATTATTGAAATTTATTATATATTATACATTAAAGATTAGTGCTACCACAAATAAAGCCTGTAAATAAACCAATACACTTTTTCTGTATCCTAACTGTATTTGCCACAAAAATGTACTATCTATTAATAATGCAGTTTTTAGGATTTTTAGGACGGTAAATATATTAATTAGTTGAAATTAAATGTGGTAGCATTGTTTACAATACAATTCTAAGATTAAAACTGAATGTTATGTAGACTCAACGCTCGAACAATGTAAACCATCACCTATAGAAATGTGGCGCCACTACCGTCACTTAATTACCCAACATTGGTAGTACTGCTGCTATTTTCTGTTTTTTTAATACAAGATTGAATATATAGTTATTTATTTATTTATTAGTTACTAATACCTAAGTTTTTCTGTAATATTGGCGGCCCTGGAGCGCGCGTGCTGCATTATATCCACCGACAGATCTTCAACGGTAGTGTATCTACATTTGTGGAAGCTGAACAAATCTGTTATAAATCCTACTATTTCCGATTGGAAAGTTTCACAGACATCCCTCAAACGTTCCCTGGGCCCCAGGAACCCCCACACGAGGACCGGGAGCAGGTGTTCCGATATTGAGTAGAAGTGAGCCATGAAGCCGTCCGGGTACTGCAGGTAGCGGCGCTTTGCCTTTATCACGGACCATACCGCTGTTGTTAATGCCTGGAATTTTATATTTTTTATTATTATTTTTTTGTTCTGGTGTACAACGGATTGTTGTACACGCGATACAGCTAGAAGCTAGAAAAAGAACTATAAAAAATATATATACTAACACTCTCTTTAAATCCGTCCGAGAGCCACCTGTTGCGGACGACGGCCAGCACGGAGGCGGGCGGCGACGCCAGGTCCTCGAACGCGTCCAGCAGGATGTAGTCCAACACCACGTCGTAGAACGACAGCACCTGGTTTATTATTATAAATGTACATCAATTCAGTACAAAATGAATTTAAATTATACATTTTATTTGCGCATATTTAAAAGTTTGAAACGGACTTTTCTAAATTAAATTATTTATTTTATGAAACTGACATTAACATTTTTCGATTACTTTTTACTTAAGCTACTTTAATTGTAGATACAAATAATATTTTTAGATTTATATCCCGTAAAATACACACTGTCACAATTACAAGTATATTTATAAGCTACTACTTCAGTTTATGGTTCAGTTTTTTTATTTGCTTATTGGGTTCCAGACAATATAAAATAAATCTTGTTTAAAAATAATTTTCAAATATAAACTAAGGTTTTTACTTTAAGGAGCATCAATAAACTAATTGAGTTGTGTATATAATAAATGTTTTAACGGTGATTGATCCTATACGTACCTTGACACCTTTGCTTTTGAGTTCACTCTCAATAGTATGCCAGTTGGCGGGGTCGCTGGTCCACGACACCATTTCTTCGTAAGCTACTAAGAATTCTTTTGGCTCCTGAAAATATACCAAAAACAATAATTAACAAAAATATATATAAGTAGATACATATTTCTTTTGGATCACGTTGTATACAGTCAGTTTTTCTAATATTGTGTGTTAAATGATGTCACTCAACGCCGCACTGTGTGATGTCTGTGACGCGACTGACCTTGTCGGCGAAGAGCAGCAGGTCGGTGAGCACCTGTCGGCCGGCGTCCACGAGCCAGGCGCGCACGCCGCGCTCGCGCAGCGCGTGGCCGAGCGCCGCGCGCAGGCACTGCAGCTTGCACAGGAACTCCGCGTCCGACGCGCACCCCACCGTGTCCGTGCGCAGCGTCCTTGCGAACCACACTCTTACTAAGTAATGCCATTTAGAACATTGAGTAACCACTTCACAGTGGCAAAAACGAATACAGCATTGTTTTTGTACCAGACCAAGGAAATAAATGTATACCAAATCATTTTACCGAATGTGATGTAGATGATATAGTTGTACAATGAAATTAAACAAGAAGTTACGTTTTTAGTTTCTGTTACAAGTTTCAAATACCGGAAAATTAAAATTTATTAAAAATAGATTTATTTATTTATTGTAATTATTTATTGTAAAAAGAATATGAGACATTTGTTTACCTGTAAGGGACTCCAGCTTCCAATTGTTTAACAGCCGATTGATATAATTCTAAATTTTCTGTTTCTGCTACCGTTTCTGACAGATCGTCAAATTCTCTTAGGTCTGCCACCTGAAAACAATAAGTTAGAATCTTAATGAAGCCAATATTTTTTTTAATATAAAAATACAACAAAACTACGAGATATAAAATACCCATACAGAAAATTACTAATAAGCTGAATAAACCTTCAATTTTAGAATAAAATTAATTTTATAATATTCAGTAACCAATTACAATGTCTTAATACTATGCGATATACTTTACAATTACTATAGTAAAAGAGTACTCAATGCGAACTTACTTCATCTTCAGCCGAGGCAAATGATTCAGCACTAGAGTGATGTTCTTTCCGCGTGTGTTCCGACGTGTGCGAGAGGAGCCTCGTCCGCCGCCCTCCGGAGCCCTCCCCCGCGCCCCCGCTCTCTGAGCGGAACAGCACCGACCGCTGGTCCAGGAATAGGAGCTCGCATCGCTCCTGTACGACACATGGAAAGATATGGCGGAAAATATTATCATATATGTATACTTATTGATACAAAATTTGCAGTGTTACTTTTATACTCTTGAATGACGGATATTTAACACGCTTTGCTATGAAATGAAATACCTAATGTTGAATAAGTCAGAATAATTCTTTGTCGTCTTCTATTTATATAGTTATATACCGGTTTTAAGTCATCGTGGCGCAGTAGGATAGCGCCTGGCTGTAGATGCGATGGTGTATCCCCAAATAAACACACTCTGAGAATGATTATTATTATATTAAATAATATATTATTATAATATATTAAAAGTATATTTTAATTTCTCTACACTGGCAAAACTCGAATTCGGGCGGGAAGTGCAGAATGGAGAAGTCTCTATCTAACAGAGAGCAAGTGTGAAAGTTAAATAATGTTATACAAATAATAAAATTCCACCGAGTCCATCGTGGCGCAGTGGCAGTGGCACAAACGTCGGACTGTAAGCGCGACGGCTGTGGGTTCGATTTATCCTCAAAACGCACTGCTCGGTGACATAGCAAAAATGAGGCGTTGAGTTCCGATACTCAACACGCAGTAGTAGTAATTCTCCGAAAAGTTAGAACTAAGGGACTTGGCATTAGGTACTCTCTGCCAATCTGCTACATGCGGGACACAGCGTGAAACTGAAAAAATAAGTAAATAGCAACGTATATTGAGTTAAACTATTATACCTGCAATAAATAAGCATTTTGTAGAAGATCCTGTATTTCCCGACAGAATTCGGCTTCTTCAGGTGATGTGAGCGCCAGAGTGCCCGTTACTCCACCCCGGGCACCTATTGAGAACGCGGCCAGCGCATCCTCCCAATAGTTTATACTAGTTTCTAACGCTTCCATACCTGAAATAAGAATAAGTAATAAATTTAAAAATAAAATTTTATTAATGACTTAAGTTGTTTATAGATACTCTACAACACTAAGATAGCAGCCATTAGTCAAGAGCAACATCCTAAAATTTGTTTAACAATCATTCTGTTATAATATAACATATATTGTACTCTTTAGTAGGATAGTAATGACTATTTTTTATATATTTACTATTTCACAATTTAATCATTTGTAGCAAATAAATTTGTAGAAGTCAATTGAACTATAGCAAAGAAAAAAAAATACATACAAATCCACACTAAATGCAGAAAGGTAACTTCATAAAATTATTTGAAACTTTAGGGATAATAAATAATAAAACTCATTCATAAATACTGTTGTTATGAAAGTTTTTATTGATATATTTTAGTGATGTACAACAAACATATAGGTGTTTATTAAAATAAAAATATAAAAAAATATTATTCGTTTATGACTATGGCGTGTATAAAATAAAAAAAACATATGTTGAATATAAATATATAATTAAAATAGTATCACATAGTAAAATGTATATAACTTTATTTTATTATAGAAAAATTACATCTTTCATAGATGTATGATCAGTCTCTTCAGTATGAGATGGATGTGAGTATTTTCTATTATCATTATGTAGTTCTTTAAGATTGTTTGTGATGGCCGATAGTGTATCTACTATTTTCTCTTCTATTATAGCCCTTCTATGTTCTTGCACTTGCATTAATGTAACCATAGCTTCTAAAGATTTTGCTATCCTTTCCTCAGCTGCTATCCTACGGTCTTCTAACGCAATAGCCCACTCTGGTGGAGGTGTCACATTTCTTGCTGTTTCTGGAAATTTATGACAAAGTTAGAAATGATTAATATATTTCATTTTACATGCTTAATTATAATAATGTTTTACACTTTGGTATGAACTTCACATGTTTTAATATAATGTAAAATATCTGTAAAATCTATACATGTGTAATTGAACCCAAAACAATGATTTTTCATTTTTGGTTGTTTATCTGTACATTTGTGCATGCTATTTCTTTATGCAATAAATAAAAAACTTATTAAAATAGTTATGTAACTAATTTATGATAAGTATATTAATACCTGTTATTAATTTTGTATTTCCAGTTGTCATCTCAATATCTACAGAATTGGTTTCCATATCTTTAATAAACACTTCAGAGTCTGAATCTTCTGTTTTGAAATAATTATGTTTCTTACATTTGGATTTGACAATATCTATATCTTTTTCATTTATATTTAGTGCTCTAACTTCAACATCATTCAGGGATACTCTCTGTGACCCATTAGAAGAATTTGACTGGTCTTGGCGCACATAAGTAGCCTTTTTCCTACATCTATGTCTCCATTCAAACCAATACTGTAAGCCAATACATTTTGTACATTAAAAACATTACATTTTTTTAAACATATTTAAATATTCATTCCGTATTTTATTATTATTTGAATTGTACATATAAATAAAACCTTTTTCCACCCCTCAGGAGATTTGCAAGCACCATCTTCTACTGCATTAAGTTTTTTTGCCAAAGCTGTCCATTTAACTTTCGCAGAATTTTGACCTAATGGGGTTCCTCTAGAAATGTCTTTGTTTTCTTCCAAAAAGTCGACTAATATTTCAAGTTGTCGTTTTAATATTTTTCTAGGAGGTGCCATCTAAAATATTTATATATTTTTTTAAATATTCGTTTGTACTGAACCAATATTTACATTGCATTAAACATATTAATACTGAAACAAAACACTAAAACTACTATTTGTTTATAAAATCAGTGAATAATATATTAAAAAACTTACTACTTACGTTTACTTAAAAAAATAACTAACCTTTATTTACGAAATCTAAAAACCTTCAATATAAATTAAACCAATTCAAATGGCGCGCTAATATTTGACATTAACAATTTCTTTCGCGAATACAACTTACAGAATCCACTAAAGTGATATGTAATGGCGACCACAGGTTGCAATGACAGTTCGTGCTTTCAGCTTATAGCTACTTGTCGGTATCATTTGAAAATACTTAATTCGAGTCGATATCCAAGAGTCAGGTTCACGCATTATTAGAAGCGCACTCTAACGAATATCTGTGTAAGTTATTTAACTTTTAATAACACCTGTAGATGACGTTGTCACAAAATAAATATAAAATGTAATACAAAAGTTAAAAAACAATAACATTCTTACTAAAATTGTTATTTAACATAATATAGATTTTTAGTGTAATTGTATGTTTAATTAACTAAAATTATTTTATAGTAAGATATTTTAGTTAAACAGTGACACCTAGTGTCGAATAGCTTTATAAAAAAAAGTCCGCAGAATTTGTACATGTTATTTGAAAAATATTTCACTCAGTTTATCTTTATATTAATAATGAAACCAAAATATGCATACAATTCAAACATATATCCATTAAATTTACAGTAAATATAATAACGGAATAACATCAATGATGTTATTCCGTTATTATATTTTAAATAATAAATTTAATTTAAAAGTATTATTCTAAATAATAATTAAACAGATGTATAGTTAACCTTAATACTCTATCTCTCATCCCGTGGTAAATCCTGTTCTATTAGGTCAAATAAAAATATAATGAATTAAGTTAATAAGTGCGTTATACTAATTGTTATATGCGTCACATGCTAATTAAATGGCGGAAGGCGAGGCAGTCAACCGAGTGTCAGCTTACTGTTACCCGTAATTAATTCATCTACCCCGAATTTTCAACCACCGCATTGTTTTCCTCTTGGAATTATGTAACAAAATACATTTTACCGGAAATTTAGGTAAGTGATAATGACTACTTCAGCGTCATATTTGATTACAATTTTTAAAAAAATATATTATAAATCGTAATGATCAATTTGATATTTGTGACATTACGTCTTAAGTTATTTACACATGTTCTGTAAGCGTTGAGTCGTAAACCACGTTTATTTATAGAAATAACAATAACGTCGTTTACTGATAACCTCTCACAATTTAATATTTGCATTTTAAAAGCTTATATTTTGTAAGCATTTAATATACATACATATTTATTTTTTTGTAAAGCTAATAAAGAAAGTGATATGAATGTTTTACTGAAGTACTGGGTTTGAAATTAACGGCAATTATTTAGGAGTTCCGCACGGTGACCGTGTCGGGCCGCGCGGGGCTGAGCAAATCTACGAGCGGCGCGGCGGCACCGCACTGCTCGCCCGAGCGCCAGTCTACTAGAGGCTCTGCAAAGCAGCGGTGCCCTGTCGACACACTCTCTTGCTATACATTTATATACGACTAATATCTTCTCATACGTTTTGTTGGTGAAACTTAATAGGTACCCCAGTGTCCTTACGATTACAGTGAATGTGCATAGCTAGGAAGTAGCAAATACTGTGGTTCTTAGAGGCTTCCTTATTCATCCCGCGCTTATTGACGCCGGTCTTTCCAAACAACAGGTAAGAACATAAGTGCACGATTTTCCAAAAATCGATTTTATCTGACTTTTTGTTATCAATAAAAATAAGGTTTTTTTTACATTTCACGATAAATAAACACGTTTTCTTTAATACTTTTTTACAGAAATATAAAAAAATATTTTGTTTTGTAGCAACTAATTTATAGTGATTACTGTCGAATACCAGATATTAATGAATGTAATATGTTATTACTGTAACCTGATAAAGTGTTATTACCAGACGTGAAGTATTTTAACATTAGTAACATTAAAAATACAAGGACCTCCTAACACGTTTCTTATAAACCGGTTCGTGCACGTTGTTTGGCCGCCATCCACCAAGGCTTATGCAATGAACAATCCTCGACCAGCGATGTACGTATGAGCTCATCCGGCTATGGGAGATATCGCTTGTCACCTCCATAGAATTTAGTATATTTCATAATGCATCTATTTAAAAATTGCAACAGAACAAATAAAACTCCAATATTTTATGCTATATCAAAGGAAAAAACTATTAGAAAAATCACAATCGATGTCAAGTATACCCGTATATCTCCATTGTAAATTTTCTAGGTTTTATAATCATAGCATTTGCAAAGAAGAACATACATTGTCCATAAATAATACATTTTTAAGCATAATGGCATTTATTGAAGAATTGTATGCAATATGGATAACATTATCAAAATTGTTTATACTAAATCACGAAGCGAGCAAATTTTATCGGAACATCTGCTAACAAAAAAAAATGTATGGATTGTGCGATGTCAGCGGCAGCTGCGACCGTGCTAAATCCACGTGCCGTGTCCGCACCAACAATCATTTCAAATAAGCACGTACAATAATCTCATATCCACAGCAGGAATTCCTGTTTCGTTAGTCTACAGAACAATAATTTAGATGACATAGGCCCAAACGTATTTAAATGATTCACGTTCCAATTTTTATGGTCGATTTCCGTTCAATCAATCGTTTTTTGAATAACCGATCATTTTAAAAATGCCTTTAAGGAACATAAATTATCTTTATAGATTATTTTATATTACTTATTCTAGTCTAGACTTAATAATGACTACGATATATTTCTTTATAGAGATCATGATGTTTTCATTAGATCTGAAAGAAGAAATTCGATTTGATGAATCAAAGTTGGCACGCCACCGACCTGACTTGGCGTCTACGTATTGATCTGCAATACCAATGTTCCCGTCTTATAAATTACAAGTTCACTTACTAAGTTCACTTAGTTACCTTAAGGACAATTTCATTCATTCTATTAAAGTATTTATCAGGTATATAAAGAAACATTTTACCCGACCACTATGCACTGGGAGAATAAATTATTATTTATTAATATTTTCATTTATTCGCTCTGGTAACGACCGGCGTTGAGTTTCGCCACTCTCTTTCATGGCGCAGTGCCTCGACATTTCGGCGGAAAGTGGGGACAGGAGTGTCTCAACATTTGGTTCTACTACCTACCTACTCCGCTATATGCGAGATACCGCGTGAAGCTGAAGAAACATTTTAATTTATACGCTTTCAGATAGTTTATATCTAGGTTACACATGAGTAGCCTGAGTTCCAGTATAATAGCTAATAAGTATGGTACTCTAGAAAGCAGTCCGCAACAAGTTGCTATCTATGTTTATATTTTAATTTAAAAGTGGATGTTACCAAATAAGACAAACTATTTCCAATTATCGAAGACGGATTACCAAATAACTGCCGCCGGTCGATGACTACTTACTTATTTCCGTTTCTGCTCTTTGATTAACCAATTCCGCTATTGATTAGCGCTACTTCTGTATTGTGGAAAATAATTACGACAAGCCTAGTCCTACTTGGTCGTTTAATCTAAATTTTGTGCCATGAATTTCTATAGTTCTTTTTTTTATTTGCTCACTTTTTGTATCACACTTAAAACACAATCATGTCGAAAGCAAGCATATCTGTAAAGCAATAAACAGTGTTTCCAACTGGAAAATTGTTTTGTACTTAGCTTTCCAAAATACGCATTATATCTTTGGAGCTTGTGATAAAATATTAGTTATATTATTTTATTTGAGGTCTTGTAAATATTAACACAATAAAACATCGTAGTAATTTTATAAAAACGAGGTCATGTCCTCAGAGTTAATAAGCCCTATGGAATCCTTTTGTAATATTCATTACTTTATAAAACTATGGAGACTAGCGGGATAAACAGAAATGCTACTTTTCCACAAATAAGTAAATATGAATAGTATAAATAAGTAAATATTAAGGCAATGTTGACGTAATGATCAGCAAGGTCAAGCTGTATAGAGGGCTCGGGGTCTAGCCCCATTGTAGAGCTTTGATAAGGGATTGAACGAAGAGAGAATCTCGTATTCGTATGCAGGGCGGTGCGGCGAGCGCGATCGATACGCGCCCGCGCGACGACGCCTTCTGCCGCCTCGTGAGCGTCCACCACAGTTACACATTCCCTATAAATATGTTTAATAGAAATCTATGAAATTCGGTTTGTGTATGAGAAATATGTTTTGGGCATGTCAACAATACATACTATGATTTATTATTTTTGTGTTATTTAATATAAAATATAATTATAAATTGTTATATATAGAACTTTCTTGTATATTAAAACATTGAACTTATGAATTATAAGCAAATAACTCTTGTAAAACACAGCCTAAGTCAATAAGACAATAATAAGCAATGAGCCTAAATTGATTAATATCCATCTTTGAACAAGTTGAACGGATGTGGAATATCATTATCAGAGAGCCGTAGTATGATTTATAGTATCAAGTACTTTGGATGACATCATCATCACTAACTTCGTCCAAGAGAAAAAAAGTAAATTACTTAAGTAAGCAAATAGCTATTGAGTAAGAGGCTCCGGCCAGCGACCGCATGGCCCTGATCTTGAAAAAGTTGAATATTATTTAATATAATCTTCAACTAATAAAATAAATAATGTCACAACCAAATCACAATCGACTTCATTATTATTATTGTTACATTTAAATTGTAACATTTTAGGATAATAATTAATAATAATAAAAAAAAACACATTATCAAGTTGTATACATGTTACAAAAATATAATACATATAGAAGTCTATAACATAAGTATTATAAATATTTCATGTTGATAGTGAATATGGCCTTATTTTGCGGAGCCAACACTAACTGTTTGCTAATAGCTTAATGCACTTCCAATGGCTGTCCGTCGAACTAAGTAAGGGGAGTTCCTGCGCTAGGGAGCCGACATAAACTGACATCATTTGGTACACTTGATGAATATAGCACAACTATAACCAAACCGATTTCAAGATCGATCTTTACAAACTATTATATTACATAAATTTAATAAATATAAATGTCTAAATATGTGTATATTATTCACATCCAACGCTTTAACTACTTGATATTCAAGACGCGCATGTAGACTCGTACTGACCTCCATTAAATAAGAATAGAGTTTATAATAACTAAAGAACACGAATGTATAGATCCCAGTTTAGATTAGAACAATTTACTATCTCAACTTAAGATGTAACTGTTTGCTAGCACGGCGTTGAGTTTCTGCCACTCAATACGCAATTCCTCTAGAATACGGCGGAAAGTGGGGAACGGCATGTGTGAAAAATAGGTTCCCTCTGCTTACTGTGTGCGGGATACAGCGTGAAGCTCATTTTTTTTAGATTCTTAAAAATATCCTAAAGAGAATTTATAAAAATATTATAAAGAAAACATCATAAAAAAAGGGACAGTGTTTCAATTGTCATTCATCAATGCAAAATAAGGATGAATAAACGAGAAATACCAAAGTTACTTAGCAAAATTCAACATTAGAGATTTAAAAGGCATCAGTCCTGCATTCTTGAAAGCTGTTTGTTACCCATTACGATTTGGGATTTTATATATTGAAACAGATCAGACATGTTGCATAAGATATTGACAATACACTTTGTTCCTGGTTACCTGAATTCATGCTTTTACAATTTTTTGTATCTCGGCCATTGCTCCCCATGTAGGACGGCCCTTGGTCTAACAATGATTGAAGAGGGGAGCGTTATGCAGCTGCTCTTTTCTTTAGAATTTAAATTCTTATTATTGTAGCGGGTGGAGATAACTGGCTTTATACACATATTAAGTTCAAAAATATAGTTTATGTATGAAATATATATTTACGTTAAATGCATTACAGTTGCGTAAGTCCCCAGACAAAGAATAAGCAACTGAATTCTTGAGCACTATCTCGAAGTAGGGCACATATTTCTGCTATATTATAGACTTTGGACCTACCTACGTATGAGTAACAAAATTTATACTAATAAATTATTAGATTTACTTTGAAAAGATAAAATTAAAATATAAAGGATTAACATACATTGTGTTACAACCTACTAAGGACTTTGGAAAGGTATTAAGTAACAAAACGTAAAACGGTGTTTTCAACCAAAATTAGCTTTTATTTCTATATTTAAAAACTACGATTTCTACTACTTTTTAAAAAGTTGCTTACTAGTATTTACTTATATGCTCAAATATCTAAAACGAGATTAGCATTTAGCGCCGTCGTAGTCGCTTTCGGTTCCATGTTCGTATAAATGTTGTTTTTACTGGGTCCACGAGATTTCCTTGAAACTCACGCTGAGAGCGGTGATTTGAGTTCATGGCCAGTGAAACAATCGATTGGCGTGATTTTGCCAGCTTTGCTTTTTAGAATATGATACCTATTGCTTATATTCAGCAGAATACTTTCACATAAACATCAAAACCTTCGATGACAGTTGTAAAATATTTATTATATCAAACATTAATGATAAAATATATCTTTAGCGGCGGATATTTGTTTATAATCAGTATTTATACGAAAAAAAAGCTTATATCTCTATTACACGCGGTGGTTGCGAGTTCGGTGCTCTTTAGGGAATTGGGTAACTCAACACAAATTTTCAAAAGCATGTAAAGTGGAAAACGGAGGTTAAGGCTAACCACTACTTCTTCTTCGCTTATCTTGTTAAATGAGCAGAATATAATAATAACAATAAATAAATGATCTATCAATATAATTAAATCCTATTTGTATTCAACACGCCGATGTCTCAAATACGCACAGGTGCTCATAGCAGGTGTCTTGCGAAGTCATTCGAGAATATAAAGACTTTTAGTGTTCCTGTAGTTAAGTCGTCCCCCTACGGTTAAATTACCGGCGCGTGCGCATCCACGTGTTCACGGCTGTTCGACCGTTTAACTAGCCTAATACCTACTAGTAATATATTTACATTACTACCTGTAATTGCTACAATCGACAATACCATGTTATCGTGTACATGTGTTTCTTTATTAACATTGTTGACTGATAACATTTAAGATAGATTTCAGTAGAATTCCAACTAAATAAATGTGTGGCTCTAAGTATTACAGAGAGGAGGGATAAAACTGTTGTCACAAAAGAACCCGCACCATGCACTCTGGCTATAATTTAATATCCGCTTGAAAAGTAATTCCATTTCCTCAATGATGCTATAATATACATGGTGTTACTTAGACGCTCCCTGAAACTAGACCTGGATAATTAAATAACAGCCGCCCACCTTCTGCAATATTTGGTTACGACTATTTGCCATATGTGAACTAAGATTATAGTTCCTTATACGAGAACATCGCCCTAGACTCTTATGAAAGGTATTGAGTGCACCTAGTTATAAAGTTGTCTAGAAGATCCGCTCTAAATAAATGTAAGGGACTAGTATGTTGTGTAACTTTTGAAAGTAATAATACTATACTTTAATTACAAGAAGATATTCATAATCAATACATATAACAATCAATATATCTGTTGATGACAATATTTTTGTTGATGACAAAAATATTTTAATTAGTTTAATATATCCATATAACTCAAGGTCGTATAAAAGGTTACCTATACCAAGGACTCGCCCAGCGGTAGCGAGTAACCTTCGCTTTTTTCTCCTTATCTCTTGTACCCTTGTTATAACCCGCCGTCTATTTATGTCCCGCTCGCTATAGAGCTGTCTATTTTCCGCACAACTATGAATTTATTTTAAAGTCATCTAAATATATCCGATAAACATTATAGTTATGTATATAATCTATTATATTGTGAAAATAATGCAGTAGATTTTTTCTAGATAACATTAAATATATAATAACATTTTATACAATGATAAAATTACAGCGGAATTTGCCCATAGAGTGCGATAAAAATTCCGGAAGCCATTGCAATTCATGGTGATCCACTTCCTGTCCCTTTACGCAGCGCCACCGTTTGTTAACGGTTGTTTATAGGTCTAATTACTTTCAATATTTTAATTGCAAAGTTGAAACAGTGCTCTTTGATGAAATATTGGTAATTTCTTATATGTATTATTTAAAACGTATATTCAAGTTAGTGCATACGTACCTACATTATATTAGTAAATATTTCTAAATGCCTTACCACACTTTAAATGAACACTTAAAGTGTCAACACAACGAAAATTTAAAGTAATAGTTCCGTTTTACACGAAACGTGCAACCAGAGTACCTTTCGTTTGGAGTGCACAAAGGAATATTACTAGACGAGTATTGGAGCGGACAATGCGGCGGTAACGGGACACGGCACTAATTGTGAACCGAGCACCAAGCTCTTCCGTTAAGCGCTGCACTGTCGAGCTATAGGCCACACTCGCCCGGGAACCGACATCCCACTATTAAAACGTCTTGAATAGCGTGAACTACTGAAATAATAGCGTATGCTGTTTTACAAGTCTCGCCTTCATTTCTTAGAATCTTTTAAAATAATATTTTATGTGCCGTAACCGCGGGTATAACATTTAATAGAGCAACTTTACACTAGCGGGACTTTAATTGAGTACAAAACTACTTAAGTTTTTACCCACGATGTTTTTTAGACAATACTGTAGCTTAAATAAAATATATTTTATTACTTACAGCGAATTGTATTATATTATTTGTTAAATGGATAAAAAAAATAGATCAAAAGCACAATTCCCCTGGAATTCAGCTTCCGTCCTCCGGTTAACGGTTTTCATTTTGAATGAATCGAGTCACGAAGCAAATCGATTATCTAAGTGAAAATATTTTAAAGCTATTTTAAACGATTTAATGTACTCGATGAGTGTACGTATTAGTAATTATAGAGAGTAATAGGAACAAGAAGACACGATCAAACGCGTCTCGTACGAAACTGACAAGTTAATGGAGTATAATATGAATTAATGTTACAACTTTCCACTTGTTGAACGTTACCATTCACTAACAATGGCGGCTTAATTTGAACAAGAGCGATCAATATAAGGCGTGTATAGTTTGAAATAAACGTGTTAGGAATGTAAACTGTAGAAGGTGAACTTATTGTTTATTCTGACCGTGGTCCGGCGACATTACACGTACTGTTTTATATCTGTCAACGGTATGATATTATGATAGTTGAACGAATCTTAATTGCTGTTAAAATAGCTCTAATTAAGGGTTCAAAGTATTTAATAACTCTTAAGTAATTGCTGATAAATTTAAAAACAAACATGTCAAGATCGTTTTTTTTAAATTAACAGAAGAACGCAATCTAACATGGCATACTTTTCTAGGACACGATAGTTACAAAATGATGTTCTAACACTAAATATTAAATAGTAAACATACAAATTCGCTTATAAGAATTTTCAGTTTCGCACAAAGAGATGTAAAGGTGGCTGGCTGGCTGCAAATACGGGTAAATAGCTCGCTCGCGGAACGACATCTTCACTGTAGACGTGTTGAGTGTAACAAGCTCTCGACTTGCACGCCAGTCGCCACCGCAAGGGTCGCACGCGTGCACTGACTTGGCCAAAGTGTACTTTACTCTCTGCAGATGAGCACAAACATCGCGCTCCTAACTTTAGCTGCAGAAAAAGTTTACCGTAATAAAAATGTCAACTCTTCAAGAATGGTAAATTTAAAATATTAAAATTATATACTTTCTGAAAGTAAAATTAAGTTAATTCTGCCTCAATTTAAGTCCGCAAGTAAAATACTATATAATTTAGCATGTTACATAAAGCAATTGAAAATAATGATTGCATAATGCTATTAAATACTACAAACGCAATCTAGATGTAAGGATATCCTGAGAAATATATGTATGGAATTACAAACATTATTATTTCGGTATATCATATAACGAATATACTGAGAGAGTAACACCCGTTAGCGCATGCTTCACCAGTCAACTATTTCTTATTACATAGGTACCACCGTCTTTACGATATGACAAGTATAATAAATAATATAAAAACATTATTGGATAGTTTTTAGCAGTTTAATATTATGTAAAAAAATATATATTCTTATAATATGCATTTCAAGAGAAATATATTTAAATATTTCTATGACAATTTGAAATAACCAATAACGAAAAAAGGTATTTTGTGATCAAGTGGTTGTACCTCTCATAATTCATACACTTGAAATTAAAGTGTCGACAGTTAATATATGACACTTAGATAATATAGCAATAACTAAGTGCAGTAAGGCCAGTCGTGGCGCAGCGGCACAAAGTATGACTGTAAAACCGACTGGTTGTGGGTTCGATCCCCACTCGAGGAGATGAAATATTTACTTAAATTTATATTTCCATTCCTTCGCTCTGGTGTCGATTCAAAGCGCGGCGTTGAGTTCTGCCACTCAACACGCAATGCCTCCACAATTCGGCAGAATGTGGAGAACGGAGTGTCTTAACACTAGGTTCCCTCTGCGTACCCTGCTGTGTGCGGGATACAGCATGAAGCTGATTTAATTTATTTAATTTCAACTAAGTGCAGAAAGAAATGACTAAGGTACTATTCTACAACCGTTCGTAAATAACTGCGTACCTACTTAGTTTACACATGTGCATTGTTCCTTTATCAACGCCGTTGACTAATAATAGTACGAAGTATGAATGCTTTAATTAAAGACTTTATCAAAGTCATTTTATATCTCAAGAATGTTTTAACTGCGACAGAGTACAGACAGACACACGGCAAAGTTAGGCCTATATATACCTTAAGTAACGGCAAGAGACCAGGAAAAAAAAATATTTTACTTTACCGCTCATCGCCTTGCTCTTCAAATAAAGTATTGCGAATGTATTGAGAATTGAAGATGCGATGGTGACCGATGAGTCATCACAATGTACTGCGGTCGTTGACCCCACCCTCACGACTTGGGCCGTTATCGTTAAATTGCTGTTACCGTATTTTTGCGCTGAGAACCAAATTAGGTACTATATTCAAGTACCCGCAGTAGCAGCCCGCTTCCCTATAAATATAGCAAGAAAAAAACGCTATCTCTGACTCATTAGTCGCAAAATAATATTGTGTTTTTAACTTAGCAAATGATTTGATTCATTCATCTTATTATTCGTTGACTCATAGTTACGTTTCAAGTGACGCGGCCAAAGTAGCCGATGCAGTATGTAAACGATAATGTCGCAGTTTTGTACCTATAGTATGCCCTAATGTATCGCGTAGTAGTATGAATCGTAGTATGGAAAAGGTAATCTAAAATTTGTTTATCTTATTAAAGCTAAGAATCTTATTTAAATATTCGAAAGAAGTAAAACTAATATCATTAAAATTAAAATATTCTTTGCAAATACAATGACGGGTATACTATATCAAAAATTGAATTTATATTTAAGAAATTGAACATTTTATATCAATTACGAATATATATTTTTCGTTTTATGATTTTTTATCTGGATCCGTGTAATCTATGTATACATAAATAAAATTAAATTATAGTTCTATTAAAACACAAACAATTTTAATTTTTATGACTGATTTTTAACAGGAGTCACTGAAAGACAGGGAGGGTTGTGGATTAAAGAATAGATTTTTCTGTCTAATAATATTAAACTAAGCAGTTTAATATTTTTCTTCTTGTCGTTGAACCTTACCCTGACTTCAGTTTGTACATGTCAAGTATCTGAGTTTGGAAGCTAATTAGTGCGATGTTGTGCTGTTTATCAGTGCAGTGTATTCAGATGTAGTTAGGGCAGCAGCAACGCTAGCTTAAAAAAGATTCACAGTATAAAAGAAGGCCATAAATAGTCTTGAACCATAGTATTTGAACGTAATGTAGAACGTTACATCCAAATAGTATAACTTTCAGTCGCAACTTTCATAATTAAATATTTATTTTATGTTTACTTACTAAAACTTAAGCTCACTTTAAAATATCGATTTATGAAAACTGGCTGATTTCAATTTCGTTCAATTATAAAAGACCCTTGTATCAATAAATACGTAATGCTCCTTCGGTATCGATTACAGGACAAGGAGGGGTGTTTTTATTACTCGGCAGGTATGACATCAGCGAAAGTTAAAGTTTGCTCTTGGCATAAATTCCTGAGGAGGGAGGAAAACACTTTGTTATAAATTACCATAATATATTTAGGGTCAGAAAACATATATAAGACCTTGATAACATGAATGGGTACCATTTCCTGTATAAAATAAAAATTGTTTACCTTATTTACTTAAATTTATATTTCCATTTCTTCGCTCTGGTGTCGAAGCAAAGCGCGGCGTTGAGTTCTGCCACTTAACACGCATTGCCTCCAGAATTCGGCGGAAAGTGGGGAACGGAGTGTCTTAACACTAGGTTCCCTCTGCTTATCCTGCTGTGTGCGGGATACAGCGTGAAGCTGATTTTATTTCTTGTTTACCTTATTATGTTTACTACTTTTGATCTTGAGCGCGTAATTACTTATAACTGTATTCGTCAAATAACGTTAATTTCCAGATAAACGCTTTTTAAAATCTCAGAGCAAAGCTATTAAAAACGAACGATTTAAGAAAAAAAATATACTACAACGATAAAGTATACAGCCGTTGGGGTTGTTAGCATACCGGTATTAGTGTACTAAGATTCTGAATAAATAAAATGCAATTAAAAATAGGGAGTTGACACCACACACTCGAACTCGAGTGCTCTATGCAATAATGAAATATCCAGCAATTGTTAGTTGAGTGTTTGGGGGAGATTAATTTGTCTGAATAAATATATTTAGTAGCTAAAATAATTTTTAAATCTAATAATGATAAACGTCTATTTGTAAGGAAATTCTGACACCATCGTGCCACAGTTGGAGATAGTCTGGTGGTAAACGCTACAGTTGTGGATTCATTCGCTACTGAGATGGATAATATATGTCACTTTTTCCCATTTCCATGCATATGCGTTGAATTTTTCTAGCTATAAAAAAAATAAATCGTATATTTTAAAGTATCTATTTCAATAATAGCATAAGTACAATTTATATAACTATATTTGAATTTAAGTATACAAAATACGCTTTTAACTAATTTGTAGTCCTTGAACATAAAATGAGCCACCACGCACAGGGCGTTTCCATGGCAACCAGAGAAACTACGTCGTTTACATCCCCCAACATTTTCTAACAGTACTTGTTTATACAACATAGAGGGACAAAATACTACAAATTATTTTTCTAAATTAGAGGACATCTTTTTTGTCTAATAAAGTAGTACATTATTTCGTTACAGTAAATGAATCAGATTATTTAGCAAATTAAAAAATATGATACTTGTACTGATATTGATCCCAACTATAAGTTATTTATAAGCCAAATTTAATTCTTATTCCATTCAGGCATTTTACTGCAAATTGGTAAAAACATTTAAATGCTTTAATTCATAAAATATATACTGTGTTGATAGGATTTATGAAAAAGACAGGATAAATATTTCTGATTATAAACATCTGATTTATGTAACATATTTTGATAAGCTTTTCAAATCACTGACCCGAAATAATAACTCTATTGGACAAAAGGCTGCGAGATTATGCCGGGCAATTTGGGATTTGGAGGGTGAAGGCGGTTATGTGCGACCTTATCTTACTTCGCATGACATACGTTATGGTTTGGATAAATTGCTGCATACATATTTTTTTGTGTCTTTTGTAAAGTCACGTTCGATTATAAATAGCGGTAAAGAAATCTTTAAACTAGAATCCAAACATCACTAACCTTCACCGTAAAACAAAGAAACCATTCAGCGGTTTGCCTGAACATTGAGCCCCTTTAGTTGTTTCAGCTCTACCAGTGTGCGGTGTTGTGATCGGATTCCCCTATTGGAAATCCCTACACTCATGTTAGCTTTCATGGTTAATTGATCAATTTTGCTGGACAGAAACGTAAAGTCTATTCAACATTTTTGTATAAGAAATATATGATTTCTAGGAAATTAAATATTTAATACTTCGATTTCGCTCTGGTACCTAGATAAAGCGCAGCGTTGAGTTCCGCCACTTCCAGAATTCGACAGAAAGTGGGAAACGGAAGTGTTTGGGAGGGAACGGGGAATCTTAATACTAGGTTCCTAGGATCATCCTGCCTACTCTGCTATGTGCGGGATACAGTGTAAAACTAAAAAAATATGTAAATTAATAAATAGTATTCAGAATGAATACATCAAAATCTAAAATCCACAAGACGAATATTAAAGTATTGGTAAAGTACCTAGTATTAACATACCAGTTTTTAGCTTTATTTTGACTAAAAAATACATAGAAAACGAATATATGGACTAATTTATGTTCTTAAAACGTTTTATGTTCTTATGGTAAAGGTATTGTAAAAAGGTTTATAGACATTAAAAATATCAAATTCGATTCCAGACGTCGTATACAAAGACGATGATATCTGGTTTCTAAGTGTTCATTGTAACATGTCACAATGGGTCCGTTGCCGTGGCGAAGGCCAACCCACCACTGCATAACGACTGCATTACCACATTCACGGTAATGTGACTCGATCACATAAAATTTTGGTCTGGTTCACCACAAATATAATCAGTGTCCTATAAAAGACAAAACCAGTGGCGGTTACAGCTCATCTACTTAACTAATTGTGCGGTAACCTAAGTAACTATAGCAGTTTTCATTTCACTCGATTGACCGCAAACAATTTAGTCTGTAAGAAAAATAAAAAAAATCAGCTTCCCGCTGTATCCCGCACACAGCAGGGTAGGCAGAGAGAACCTAGTGTTAAGACACTCCGTTCCCCACTTTCTGCCGAATTCTGGAGGCATTGCGTGTTAAGTGGCAGAACTCAACGCCGCGCTTAACCTCGACACCAGAGCGAAGACATGGAAGTATAAATTTAAGTAAACATTTCATCTCCTTGAGTGGGGATCGAACCCAAAAGCAGTCGGTTTTACAGCCTCACCTCGTGCCGTTGCGCCACGACTTGCCTCAAGATTACGGCGAAATTAATCATAAATATATAAGAATATATTTATTATTAATTCCGCCATCATTTGGACACAAGTTTTAGACTGAGTAGTTAGGTAGAACGTTTAAAGCAGTTAAAAATAAACTCACTGTGGGTTAGTTAAGAACTAATTAAGCCATTAATTGCAACCACTTCTAAAACGGTTACATCTGCTTGTAGGTCGTTTAAATATTCTTATTACAATTGCACGTTACACTATTGTTAGAACTAACTTGGAAATAAAATATTATATATATTTTTTATTTCTTTTTCAGATTTATATTCCGACACCAAGAGCAAGCTGGCTTTATATAACAGGCAAATTTAAAGGTAAAATACCTGTTCTGAAATAATTTAATCATTTCTAAAAAAAAATTTAAGATTTAATCAATTTATGCGTATGTCACATTATAGTAGGCCGCGCGCAAAAAAGACGAGGACAAATTTCAATGGGATTTTCAAATAATGTCGTCATCGGTCTAAAAATAGATCGTTTCACAACTGGTTCGAGTTTGAGAGCGTGTGCTCACGTTATCCTGTAAAAATAAATAAAATACTACTTGAATGAGACGGAGATATTTACTAGTCTGGTATATTGCAAGGTTTAGGTCAAATAAATAACGACACACTGCTGATAAGAGTAATTGATAGCATTATTTATCTAAAAATAATTTTTATATCATCCTGAAGTGAGTTAGTTATCTGCAAAGGTTATAATGTAAAAATGTCGGTGAGATGTCTGGAAACCACATAATGCAAAACAGAATGCCGGGTTACTTTAGCATTTTAGAATTAAATATAAGCTTAATAAGTAATAATATTTAATAATGTTACCAAAAACGCATATATTTAAATATTTACGTCATGTGTAAAAAAAATATAATGGATTTAACCTTCGACTTATTAACCATTTTGATTTGAGTTATTAAAAAATATCAAATAATCAGTGCCTGAATTTTAATTAATGGTACTTCAAGGTTAATTTCAAAAATATTAAATAAACAACGTTACATAAGTGGGCCAGCGTGTCGGCTGTCGTCAGTGTGACATATCATAAGTGCGGCTATTATCGACAATCAGACGACCTTGCAGCTCGTTGTCGCAGATCGTGGGGAGCCAGATTGTCATCCTCCATTCCGGCATCCGCCTTACGTGCATTTTTATTGCGTAATTCTTACGTAGCCCATTTTAGCCCGCCTTCGCCTTGCACATTTACTAAGTTATTACTTAGTTGAGACCTAATCAAGCCATGAAGTTCAACTGGATAAGTCTTAAGCTTGACCCCGTAAAGGTATTGGCTTTAGATATATTCTCGCCGCGGCGTTCGTAATTAGTCGAAGTCGATACTTTGATTTATTGAAAGATACTTGTATTCAAAATAGTCCATTCCCTTCTATCTATTAACTGCGTGAATTTGTTAGTGTGATAGGCGTAGTTATTATTTCGGTGTTATTATTACGTGTAGTATATGTTTAAATCGGAAACTCAATGTGGAAATATATGCACCGCACTAATGTGTATTTTTTTCACGCATCACACACTACTCATGAATAATCAGAGACAGAAACGTAACGAATATTTCATTTATCTCTAACAAATAAATACGATAAATGAATTTATAAGCTCACTTGTATACTTAAGGCAACATAACTAAATAAACACCTAAAGAGGTTCTTTTACGTTTCTATACTCGTACACTATATTGAAGAGTTCATATAATCTATTTGACTTTCATTAAGTTATTGTCGACTAGCGCTCACAAGTACGGCAGAGAACAAGACTAACCCGCATCCTGTTGATTGAAGTCCTGAAATGATACAAGATATACCTACATGATTTACTTTTCTTTTCTTACTATTGTAAAATTTACACGTAAACTTGGTAAGAATATTATTTTAAGACTTCTTAAATATCTAAAAATAAAGCCAAAGCTATCGAATCTGTTAAAAGATTACAATTATGATTTTATTTCTGCTCAAATAAATTAAACAATAATTTCTTATAAAAGTTGCGATCCAGCTGGTCACAGTCGTTCCTTTTGCCCATACATCAACACAGGTACCAACAAACCAACAACAGCGACACGGTCAGCTTTTGCGTTGCGAAATAATATTACTAGAGCATAACCTATCATTATGCTGGATACAAAATAGCTAATACAACATAGTGTTATTCCCACGCTATCAGCTGGTTTACGAGTCAGTGCTCTTGCGCAGCAGCCCGCAACACCGACACGTTGCCAGCACGGTGCATGCCTACGGCGCTTAATAACACCACAATGCTAGTGCGGTCGCATTCGTCATACACAGATAACAATATGAGAAGACAATAGAATATACGATGCACTATATTAAAAACAAAAACATTTAAAATCATAATAGCGTTTGCGTAATACGTATCATATATACGAGGATACACTGAAATGACGTTACAGTAAACACGTCAGATTGTCAAAGGCAGACAAAAGTAATAAAAAATAACAATATAGAGAATGATTTATATATAGACCGTTAGCTAGCGGACGACGTCGGCGCTTGGAAAATAATTTACACTGCTGCAAAAAGCGACGGAATCACGTTCATATTGATGACAAAATTATTATTATTATTTTACTTAAATATGTGTGTTGGAAAATCAAAAACATTGTTAAAATAGATAAAAATACTAATATGAAGATAAGATAAAAAGAATTCGGCAGAAAGTGGGGAACGGAGTGTCTTAACACTAGGTTCCCTCTGCCTACCCTGCTGTGTGCGGGATACAGGTGAAGCTGATTTATTTATTTTATTTATGAAAATAAATTAATTGATAAATATGTATCTAATACAAAGCATTTAAGGTAATTTTGTGTTGTTAGAATTATTATCCTAAAATAGACACAGTAAGCAATTAGACGAGAAAGTGTGCCAGAGTGAAATCCGAACTCATTTCATTACAAATAGCTATTGAGAAGAGAATGTGCCCAATAATGAAACTCTGTACTATTATCATAATTGGCCGAGTATAGGAATAGCGTAGCATGCAATCTACCGCTTCTACAGAAGGCATTATTCATTTAAATTGCTTATTTAAAAAATCATAAATAACTTGTTTTTTTTTTGATACGAGCGATGGATTGAATTTGAATCGCTCATTATTTTTTTTTATAAAAGATTGTGAGCAGAAGTGTTTTGTACAACTGACTTAAATGACGTAAGCAAAACCATTAACACTAAATATTCTGGTTAAAGTTGTTGATACGTTTGAGTGCTACGAAATTTATGAACAAATATTATTTAATGTTTATTTATTAGGAGAGTGATAATTTGTGACGTGACTATATTACCCCTAGTTTAGCAAAGTACTAACTCAATTAAAGTAAGCTAAATAAATTTAGGTATAGAAATACGTTAAAATATATAGAAATTTATATAATTAATTAAGTATACATTTTCATTTGCATAAAATTTAATTAGTTTAATACCCAGGTTTACTCAAATCCCTTATTACTGACGTTAATGGAATAAAGGAGTAAAAGCTTAGTAGTGCGTTTGCTCTTTATAAAAGGAACAAAGATAAGTTGCTTTCTAGGTATTGTGACGCCATAAAGAGACCAACTTGTACGGCTTTCAATTATCTTCTTTCAAACGTTAATATTGGAATCATAAGAAAATATTGAGAGAAGTATGATATCGATATTAAGATATTATTAGTTGGAATTGAATTTTGATAAATAATTATTAAAAAATGCTATTGTAAATATAAAGTAATAGTTGTCAAAAGTATAATTGAATAAATTGTTTATCTTTTTTACAACTTTTATTTATATCTTATTTGCGCAACTACTTTCTTGCTGATTTTTTTTTCATAAAAATGTATATTTTGCTGTGTAAAAATCATTACATATAAATAATTTGATTGCCAAGCCCTACTAGCATGCAGCTCATATCTTTCAATGCATTGTGGCTGTTTTCTGATAGGTCTCTGCTCACTTGCATCGATTTAAGTCGATACCATTCCCCAGTGATTTTATTCGGCTTTAATAGATCATAATGAATAACACCGCAGCCTGTATGTTAAGCCGAGCCAGCTTAAAGGCGACGGAACCAATCACGGCACGTTGTTTTACTTAGAGCAACATTTTTAATTCTCTATGCTTTTCAACTTACGTTTTTTTAATGACACCTTTCTTTGCCCTGTTACCAGAGCGAGGAGATGAACATATTAAATGATTCATTCTCCCGAGTGGGAATCGAACCCACACCCGTCGCATTTACAGTCACACGCTTGTACCACCCGGCACGATTGTCTCATTAAATTTAATTACATTTATAATTTAAGTTGATGCTAGATTATACATTTTACAAGACCTCCTGACATCTTGTAATGTAATCTCTACTATTACACTTCATAAGTATCAAGTCGGGCAGCAATTGTTCGTAAGTGAGAAGGACTCAAACGAGAGATTTCCTTGTTTTATTGAAAGTAGTGTTTCCCCTCGTCACGTTGGGTGTTAATACACCAGCAGACGGAACTCGATGATTGTTACAGAAATTGGAATTTTCAACAAAGTTTAAATAGAAAAAGTTATATGTAATGTATACAACTTTATTAAATGATTCTTTTATTTATAATAAGCACAACTTTTTTAAGATTTTATGAATAAAACCAAAAAAAATTATGTCTATCAGCAGTTAAGTAGGTTAATATGATGATTCATATTAGGTAACCTAAACAACAACGCAATGACGAATACAGTAAAGTATTATCTCGTCAAAATGTTAACTATATATAATAAGACGACTTATAAGTACAATAGTTGTCAGTCAGACCCTAACCATGGATTCAATCGTAGTTTTAATTAATTTCCGGCATAGTACCACATAACCAGTCCACCTACGCTGTGAACGCCACAGCATATATTTCAATGCCAAGATAACCTTTGCCTTCAAAGTAATTTTACATGTAATCTTTATTGGCCTAAATAGAACAGTCAAATAATATATTTTTGTTACGCAGCAGCAAAATACTGAATTGTGATATTTTATTTAGTATGTAGATGTAAAATAATTGTCCTAATATACTTTAGTGATGTAGTAGTATTTTGAAATTCGTAATACTCAACTCAACATATATTTTTATTGAATTAAAATGAATAAAAAAATATTATAAAAAAAAACTTCGTTGTATAAAATTTAAAAAAACACAATCACGTAATTGGAGGTGAAAGTCAGTTAAGTTAAATTTCACAGTGCTCCTTTTCTTATTTTGGTGCTAAAATATTGTTGTTAAACATGTAGGAGTTATATATTTCCATAATCTACATAAAAATCCCTGTATTTGATCTCTACTCGATTGGTACCGATGATTTTTTTTAAATGTTACTTTTGGCACTAAAGATTGGCTATTTCGTTTTATTTTTTAATACTAATAACTACTACCTTTAGGTATATACGACACATAGATGTTTGAGACGAAGATAATTATACTACACAATAAATTAATTGTCAAAATCCATCGAGCGGCTAAGAAGAAGATCCGAGGTATTAAAAAAAATACTAATATACAACGCGCGTAAAACAACAAAAGATATTTACAGTTGATTAATAATAAAAAACATCATGTACACTGTCAACAATGTAAAAAATGACACCGCTGTCCTTTGGAGATTTTTTTTATCAGTAACTAGCATTATTTAAACATATAAATACACGTAAAATAACCGATTACGGGTTGATATATTTTGATTTATGCCTATAAACATAAATTGTTTAAAAACAAATACACATATACATACATACATACATAGGGAAGTTGTCGTATAGGTAACCCATAATGCTTTGGTAATTCCGGCGGCTATGGCTTTTGTGTGGCTATCTAAAAGGCCATACATCACTTCTTAATCAAATAACAAACGGGGCGTTGGGATTTATGTCATAGTAAACGGGCCGTGTCAATCCTCAATTGAACTTATTAAATTAAATTAATACCATTGGCTACGGTGTTTCTAATGAAAATAATGATGTTAAATAATTTTAAATTGTAGAAGTTTTTTTCTTTATTAAAATAGAAAATTTTTATGTTGCTTGAAATTGAGAATAAGTTAAATAGTTAATTAATTAATTTAGTAGATTTATTCACTAGACCAATCCTTCTATTACTGTCAATCATGATTATTTAATCGTATAAACGAACTCTTAGAAGATAATACGAGCAAGTAACCTTGACAATTTGAATTATTTAGTATAAATTAAAAGCTTAATTGAAACTAGTTTCAATATTAGAATAAAAAAGAGATATAGGATAATATATACTAAATAATTTATGTAACTATAACTAGAAGTACAGAATGTCCAGTTGAACTTTATTTAAGAATTCATGTGTGTACTCTCTCCTATGTATAGGTACAAAGAATAAGTACTATAGATAAAAAAAAATATAGTAATTTAAAAAAAATCTTAATTTGTTACAAATCACACAAATATATGAGATATTTATTTCTATATTCCAAGTTCTAAGTAAATTTTAAAAATACAATGTAATTTATTTAGTTTACGATATTGCTATTCTTACTAACAAATGTACCTACATACGTACTTTATACTGCGACTTTCCTTTCAAAAGCTAGATATAACAATGATCTTGGAATTATTTTAAATATTACATATCAATAGAATTTTACATGTTCAATAAAACATAGAGGCGTGGTGGAGTATTGTGGGTTCGGTTTCCTTTCGGGGGAATAAAACCCACAATACATGGTGCTGAAATTTTTGTACATTATTAACACATTTTTCATTTCAATATTTATTAGATATTTATTCTAAATAGGACAAACGAATAAAATCTTAAATTACGAACGAACTCCACGATTTGTCAGAAGTAGATCTGGCAATATGCCTCTGCAAACTTGTTCATAATACATTTTACATAGAGGCAGACAAAATGCCTTTCCAAACTTTATTAAGAAAATTGGTTTATGCAACGATCGTCGTACCATACTCGAATACAATTTTACTTGTCCATACCACTCAGCTTGAATTTCAGCTTAATCAAATTTTACATAAAATAAAATGAAAACATAAAGTCTGAATTGACATAGATAGTGATGTCTCACTTGAACTTAATACCAAATTTTGCCTCCTTTTAAGGCTTTTTTAGGATTTATTTTATTATTATTATTTTTTAGGATTTAACTACAAATGTATAGTTTTGAAATTTATTCATAGTTCTACCTATAAATTTAGATTCCCTTTCCTAGCAACATTAAATAAAATTCTTTTTTACAGATGCCGACTATGAAAAAGAATACAAAATGTACAAGTGGTTGGTGGGTTGTATTGTTGACGGCAACACTGGCAGTTGGTGGATTAGCAGACTCTAGCGTCGGTCTTTACAACGCAAAGCTTAAGCAGGTTGTCACCTCCAGTACTTTGAAATGGGCAAATTTAAAGAAAGAATCAATGGAAAATTACGTTATTGGAGCAGATTCTGATGAAGGTAAATATGACACTTAAATTGCTGTATATAGTCATCTTTTATTTCTTAGAATGAAAGCATTAATATTTTATATTGTTTTAGGGCCAATTTATCTATGTAAAACACGACACGAAGGTGATATGCTTTTGGGACAATTGAGACCTGACTACACTACCTGCACAGTTTCTAGCAGTAAGAGTTATCCAGTATTTGAAGTATTGGAAAATATTGAAAACGCATCATTGATCATATGGAATCCTTGGTACAAGTTTAACTCTAAGCCTAGTGGAGCAGTAGTCGTAGATTCGTCAGTCGATTCAGTTTTTATAGGGAGAGTAAAAGCTGAAAAAAGCTTATCACATAACATTGGCAGGATTATATACGAAAGTACTGTTGGTCATTTAATAACTTTTGACGACCTAAGTAACGAGTTAGAAGAAAATAAAGGTGAAATTTTGATAGAAATTGAACCAGTGAGTTATAAGCTAGAAAAAGTCGAATTGGATTTAACAACTCAACATGAACGCCAGACAGATCCACAAATATTTGAGGAAAGAGTTTTGAGAAATGATGACGACGTTGCCGCTACTGTCACAACCGAAATAGAATATAAATATAATTATACCTTGTCGTGGGGTCACGGTCACGGTATTGCCATTGGCTTAAACACAACTATAGAAATGAGCGACGGAACTGTATTTCCACAAATAGAATGGGCCAATCAGTTTTCGGAAGAAAGGAAGGAATTGTACAAATTAGAAAAGTACCTAGAACCAGGAACCGCCTGCAATGTAACATTTAGAGGTAATAATACGGATCGTGATGTGCAATACACGGGAAAGTTGGTTACCTTTTACAAAGAAAACAATGCGCGATCGAGACAAATGCGAGGGGAAAGAATAGAAAACACCGTTGAAGTTGAAGCTGTTTATGGTGAAATATACTATACCGTTAATAATACCTTAGTACCGACGACGACGACCACTACGTCTACAACTACCACTACTACTACTACCACAACACAAGCGCCAATGCCTCAACCGCCTTCAGTAGAAAAGAACGATGTTGGCATGATAATGGATAGTAATGATATCCTGAGCGATAGCGGTGAAGATATGGTGAAATCGCCTCCTGTCAAAGAGGACATAAATCGTTCCGTAGTTGGAGGTCTTGGTAGCAATCCTAACAATGCCAACCGCGATGGGCTAGTTCTATTTACAATGTTCGTGCCGATGTTTGCCCTCTTTCTTTAAGTTAAATGGCAACTATTCTTCTCTTGTATATAAAATATATAATTAATATACTTAGTTGCTTGCGTTATTAGATGTGTTGAGGCAACTAGGCTTATGCAGTTGTTTGTTTTACGAGATTAAGGAAGCCTTACTCGGCATACTTTGTAAATAAACGTTTTTGTTTACAAGACATTCCTGTTAAATATTGTCATTCCAATTGTATAAATTGAATATCCATGACTTCAGATTGTATATAGAATTTGTAAATAGTTAATATTAATATTCAGTCGCAGAGCGACAGCACTGTCTTATTGTTATTCGGACATTTAATCGGTTAGGTTTGTTCGTTGGCATATAAGAAAAGTATAGCACTGTTACCGATACACAAGGAGTTCAATTATATTTTTTTGTTAAATGCACAGTAAAATCATAGCCGTGCTGATGACAAAAACAAGCCTTTAAAAAATATAAATACAAAAATGTATTTTAATTTATTTAGTTTAAACTTTGTAAGTATATTGCGTCATAAGATACCTAATCGGTTGAGCGTAGGCGGAGCGTAACGCAAGCACATCATATTCATTCACAACATATACTTATAAATTCTTCCCTTACCTTAACGTGATTATACTCCTCTTTATAATAATTAGGCACGAGTACAAAACGATCGATCTAATAACGGTAGGGGTTTATGTCTATATTTATTTTATTTATTGATTTTTCATGTCAAATCAAATATGATTGTATTAAGTTAACATATTATATCTTACAGTACCTCTTTTTATAGATTTGGGTATATCTTTTAATTTGTTACTTTTAGTTGTAAGTAAGATGAATTTAAATCCCAGAATAAAAGATATTACTATTTTAGAAGGTTTTTAGTGGTATATTATATTTAATTTATTTGTTTTAGGTTAATATTACGTACTAAATCTACAATTAAAAAATGTATTATTGAAAATATTTTAAATATTATAACTTTGTTATTACCAAAGTTACATTTTCTTTAAAGTCTACCTAATAGTATATTATATTATATTAGTTAGTCATGACAAGGATTACAAATTACAGTAGCTTCCTGTTAAGTAAGATATCACCGAGTATATACACCAATTAGATGCAAAGTTAGTGGTAAGTGTTATAAAATGCTTAGCGGTGTTTGTGTAAACATGAACAGAATGAATCATATTTTTGTATGGACATACTATAAGACTGGCGCGCAACTTTCGCTTGTCCAAACCCTTAGGCGCGTCGACCTTATTTATAAATAATCCTCTTTAAAGTATTTATTGATGTACGCCTCTAAAACTAAGGCAATCGTTTATTATGTAGTAGGATTGCTTCATAAATTTTATATGTCACGTGTCCCTAGAGTTAATAAAATTTTGTGTGATCTTTTATTTATTCGAAAACATATAGAATCTCATTAACAATACATACATATTTGTAAAGATCAATATCCCACCTAGTATAACATTATCGCATAAGAATTAGAATTAATACATAAATTATCCTCCAAATGTATTCCCAATTCATTGATATAACAGATATAACGAGATCTACATAGATTTTTGAAATCCCAGAAGCGTCTGAGCGTTTTAGACTGTAGTACCTCGTTACTATTCTTGTCAGGTGTTGGACAAAACTCCGAACATTGAATATAAAAGTGAAGTAATTTATAATGATGTGCCCTGCAGGTTTTTGGCAGCTATTTCAAAATATTGAATATTGCTTTTAAGCAAATTAATACATAATATAGATATTTGTATGAAATGTAAAAAAACGTGAATATTAAACCTATTGTAAAACTACTCATAGAAGTGAACTCTTGGTATAAAGATTTTATAGGTGCAAGAGCACAATTTACTTCACCAATGTCACGTTCATAAAATTTAAACTCACATTGCTGTTAGCTGATGTCATAGCTGTAGCGGCAGTTCTTGTTTAAAAATAAATTTGTATGTAAGAAATTTATTAATTCTATTTAATTTAAAAAATCTTGTTATATCATATATCAATGAATTATAATAAAGGCTTGATAAATTATGGCTTGCGAAATATATGAGTGCGTATGACGTGGTATCGCAACAAACTGTATTTTTACCTTTATTTTTATGACAAATTCTTTGCCATGAAGAGGTTATTTTTTATTTATATTCATATGTTCACCATAGCTAGCAAATATGTTCAAAAAAATTAAAAGCCATGATCCATAGAAAATTTGCTTTTTATATAAATTACTAGTATAATTCTTGAATCTCAACATCTAGATTGTTTGCGAAGCATAATTGTGATGTTCTATGTAAGTTTTGTTTTAATCATTAAAGTATAATTCTACAAGAGTTTTTATTTATTCTATCCCATATAGTAAAATAAATATTAAACCGAAAAAAGTAGTAGAAAAATTAATAGTTAAAGTCGACCTTACCCCATAAATATTTATTTTATTTTATACGTTTATAAAAATAAATAATAAAAAAACATAAAATACATAAAAATAGATAAAAACATGACAAAAGGCTAAAAGCTTAATTTAGATGCTAGCTTCAGTTTAAAAGTTCTTATTGCATGTAATAAAGGACAGTCTCAGCAACTTATGTAGTACGTACCCAATAACAAATTTTAGTACCTTAACCAATAACAAATTTTAGTGTATCTATGTTAAGCTACTAACCTGAAATATACTAGCAAAATTAAAATTAAATTAGCTTCACGCTATATCCCGCATACAGCAGGATAGACAGACGGATCCTAAGTGCCGGAGTGTTAAGACACTCTGTTTTCCATTTTCCGCCGAATTCTGGAGGCAGTACTTGTTAAGTGGCAGAACTTAACGCCGCGACACCAGAGCTAAGCGAATCGAACCCACAACCTGTCACAAGTACAGTCACACTGTGCTCCAGCGCCACGACTTGTACAGTACACTATTAACGGCAAATGAATGTCCAATTGACCTCTTTCTGGCGCCAGCTATTTATTTATATAGAACATTAAAATAAGATACTTGACTTTTAAGACCTATCATTCAATTTTATACATTTCGTTATTTTTAAAAATGATTACGTGTAGAGTTCGTATTTAAATGTATGTAGAGTAGATTATATTAAAGGTATATTTTGTTTATAATCTATACAGTATTCATTTATATAATGAAAATGTTATTGATCGCTGTCTGTACACGGAAGATATGAGAAAATATATTATTAAGGGCATTAAGAGGCCAGTGGTGGCGCAGGGGCAAAAAATGTGACTGTAAAATCGATTGATTGTGGGTTCGATCCCCATTCGAGGAAATGAAATATTTATTTACATTTATATTTTCATTTCTTCGCTCTCACGCGCAAAGCGTTTTATTTATCAACGCAATATAACCCAAAACAATAATTTTGTCTCTTTGTCTGTGCGTTTGTGCACGCTAATCTCAGAAACTGCTTAACCAATTAAAATATAGTTCACTATTGTATTGTGCTGGAAATTCACCATACGCATTTTAACATTTAGTGTTTGTTTTATTTCAATCGGTTCAAAAATAAATAAGTTATACCACTTTAAAGCGGACGAATTCGCAAGCGAGTCGCTAATAAATCAATATTTTTATTGAAATTTATATTGATAAGTCCATCACATATTCTTACAATATTTACACAGTACCTTATCGCGCATTGGCATAATATTGCAAAAAATATATTTGATTTTTTTATCTTTTAAAGAGCCATTTCTGTGAAAGATATAAAAATTATATGGAATTCCATATTTTTCCATTATTTAACGGAAAAATATGGAGTTCCAAACGATTTCTTTTCAGTTGTTTTTAAAATTAAAATAATAAAACTTAAGTAGCCCAAAGAATTTTAAATCAGCTTCACGCTGTATCCCGCAGACAACAGGGTAGGCAGAGGGAACCTAGTGTTAAGATACTCCGTTCCCCACTTTCTGCCGAATTCTGGAGGCATTGCGTGTTGAGTGGCAGAACTCGACGCCGCTCTTAACCTCGACACCAGAGCGAAGAAATGGAAATATTAATTTAAGTAAATATTTCATCTCCCCGAGTGGGGATCGAACCCACAACCAGTCTGTTTTACAGTCACACCTCGTGCCTGGCCGTGACTGGCCTCAGCGTGAAGCGATTTAATTTATTTTTTTAAGAATTTTAAAATCTTACAAATAGGTACTCTACATTCGGAACAATACTTTATGCAGCAATAAAAACAAAGCGGCTGGACTACAAAGCCGTAACTTATATAAAAATGGGTACTTTTATAAGGAAGCGTTAGAGCATTATTTTTGAACCTCCCCCGTCCGACTGTTCCAGCGTGTTCCAACGAGGAGGGCGGGTTGATAACGCTCGATATATTCTCGAGATATATCTATAAATAGTGATTTATAACTTTGGTTTATTTTTATATTATGTAAATAATATTTTCCTTTTATATTTGTTTAAACTCGTCTATATAGAATTTAATATTAACATTCCCCAAATTAATATAATAATTAAAACGAAAATAACATTTGTTTCTCTTTAATTTAAATACGTATCTATATCTTTAATGCGATTTTCATACAAAATGTTAAATTTTGCAGAATAATGCCTTTATATTCATATTGTTATATTTTAATAAATAAAATCAGTTTTACGACTGACATAATATCAGTGTCCATCTAAAGTTCAGCATTGGCAGTGGCATTTACAGGCGTCGAGTTGGGTGCGTCGCAAACGTTCCGTGCTCTGGGAAACGGATAATAAAATAAATCATTTCACTACTAGCTGATATGCCAGTACAATAAATGTATATATCGTTCGGCATTTAATAAATTAAGGGTAAGATGTCAATAATGATTTTAAATTTATTATTACGGCCTAGTCATTAAACTCCTTCGAATTTATATAGGACACGAAATACGTGGTAAATGTTCTAAATTATTTTGGCGTAATTACGTATTCGCAGTGCGACAAAATGATGCAACGAACCCGGACAAAACGACCCGACAGTAGGTACCTATATGTATATAAAATGTACCTTTTCACCTAAAAAATGTTGTTTTTATTTACTCTTGAGAGAATATTTAAATCTTTTAGCCAAAAGCATCATTTGCATTTTGCTTTAATAAAATAATCGTTGAGACTGTCCCTACATAGGTACTGAAATAGAAAATACTAAAAAGAAAGAACGTGGGAGATTCTAATGTATTGGCGCAGTCAAAAAAATGACCGTTGGGATTCACGGAGTAGGCAAATACTGCACTCGACGTAATGAGATTCGCCGTAGTAAATATATGTCGCGGCTCCCGGGGGCCGTGTTTATATCTGTCGCCAGGTATACTACTACTACGTACGACGAAGGAAACTAGAATATAAATAAATATTTGTGAACTAGTTCACAAATATATTCTATTCGACAAATCTTGATTTTGTACGCAGACAATTTATTATGTGAAAATATTTAAGAGACATGTTAATTATCAAAATTAATTTTAATGTTTCGTGCGCGCTTTTAAGAATTATTAATTATTCACTTTTTTTTATTGTGTTTATAAAATAAAAATAATTAAGAAGTTTTCTAGTTTCTGTTATGGAAAAAAACTCATTTAAGTATGACTTAAAAAAATATATCATGACATTTTCTTCACGTATAAGAACATAAACTTAGTATTGTCGAATATTGTATCAATTATTCCATAAAATCAAAAGGCATATCTTTGTTCATCATCGATCATTCTACAATCATTTTAAAAAATGTGTAAATATTTAAAAGTATATTTTTTTATTGACACAGGAACATAGTGTTGTTTTAAATATATATGTATGTAATAAATTAATAATGAATGAATGTACATATATAACATTCGAAATTGGAACATTATAGATAGAAAAAAAAAAAATTTGGATTTTTTTTTTAAACTCTAGAGAGAAAATCTATTTTAATTTACATTTAAAAAAATTATAATTTAAATAATTAATTAAAGTGACATGAATGTTGGTAAAACTTTTACCTAAGCAGAAAATGCAAACGTATAAAAGTCGATTCAGAGAGAAACGAATGTTTACAATTTTCAAAGCACATTTTTAATCTCGAACCGCCTCGAAGTTTCCGCGTCAGTTTGCGAGGATTCAAAAATTTTCCGAGCCGTGAATTCGTGCAAGGAGAGCGCTGGGTAAATAGCGGGCAATCCTTTTCACCCGCGGCGCATTCAGTTCCCTTTGTGGAGACATTTGAGCTAGGGCCAGTGCAAAGCTAGGGCTGCACGCTCTTTAATTATTCCCAGCCTGCCGGGGGAAAGGGCGATACACCGTCTTGCTTCCCTCATTTATTTACAGAAGTGTTCCTATCAAAGAAGGCTCTATGTAGAGTCAGATAATATTGATATCATAACATTTGAAACAATAAAATATTTCAGAGTTCAGAGAGAGAGTCACTTATGTATATGTAATATAGTAATATAAGTAAATTATTTAACAATTCTTTGTAAAAATAATTGTTGTAAGTTGTTGTAAATGATAAAAAAAAATATTAAATAAAATAAAAAGATTTGGGCTCGTCCGGGATTTGAACCCGGGACCTCTCGCACCCTAAGCGAAAATCATACCCCTAGACCAACGAGCCACACTTCAGTCCATCGAAAATTGACTTATGTATCTATTTGATTACAATAGGACATTGTAAAACATAATTTATATTTTATATAAATTCATATTTTGATATATTTTTTTCTTCGCTTTTTTACTATACGGAAAAAATCTGCTGGTAATAGACTTTATTTAAGGTAAGTACTTGTATAAAAATCATAGTACTGCCATCTATCGTGTAATAGACGGAGTTATAATTATATTATTATTATTACTGGACAAGAGCAGCGTTAGGCGCCGTCATACAACATTGACGCACTACAGCGGGTCGAGAGCTGAGAATTGATTCTTTGATCACTCCCTAAGCTGTCTGTCTACTAAAGTGATATCAACAATTGCTGACGAACAAAGATAAGACTAAATGCATAAATTGTTGTAAATGTTAATTAATTATAATATAAGGCCAGTCGTGGCGCAGAGGTACAACGTTTGACTGTAAACACGACTTGCGATTGTGGGTTCGATTCCACTAGAGGTAATGAAATATTTACTTAAATTTATATTTATATTTCTTCGCTCTGGTGTCCAGGCAAAGCGCGGCGTTGAGTTCCGCCACTCAACATGCAATGTCGCCAGAATGCGGCAGAAAGTGGGGAACGGAGTGTCCTAACACTATGTTCCCCCTGCCTATTCGGCAGTGTGCGGGATACAGCGTGAAGTTGTTTTGATTTGATAATTTGTGGCGCAAAAGTTGTGAGTTCGATACCCACTCAGGAAAAAAAATACATTCATCTCTTCGCCCTAGAAAATAAAAGGCGCCGTTGAGTTGTTTTTTTGTGCGCAATTTGATAGACGGAGATTTTGGACACTAAACACGGTAAATTTTTATAATATTTAAAGAAAATTAACAAAAAACTGAAAAACTGCTGAACATTACATACTTGTACACTAAATGTAAGGAAGCTAGCTAGCGTATAGTATCATATCATATGTAAAAAAGATATTTAGTTCCTAAAGAGGTATCTACATCCTAAAGCTTTTCCCATCTCGCAAGCATAGACTCTTTGATAATAGGAAGAAAACGTGCGAGGAACTTAAAAGGTAAAAAATTATCCTTCTGCAGACGTCTCGGCATCTCTATTCTACAGTTTCACTTCTATAAGAATACTCTATGAAATGGGCTATAAAGCAGAAACTATAGAGCTCACTAGATAAGTGAAAGGAACGGCTGCTAATATTTTGTTGAATTTATTATTTGAATGTATTAAAGTTTATTAAAAATAGAAGTCGAGGACTTTGTACCGCAATAAATATTGTCTATTCACTATTCTATTCACGTTTAGAGAAATATTTATATTCTGATTATTAAATTCTTTATTTATTTTCATATGATGAAAATAAAATAAGAATTTGTTTTAACAAAATATATTAATATTTTTTATGTTTTAGATTAAGCACTGTAGTAAATATTAGTATATTAATAAAGATATCTTTGTGAAATCATAAAGATAAAATTGTATAGTTTATCACATTAATAATACAACTTTACTGTAGGTACTGTTGTTAATTTTACTATTACAGTGGATCGTAAAAGTATGTTTATAAATTATAATATTAGAAATTTAGAAAAAATTTTAAAGTTCGTAATTTTCTTTTCCCGGCTCTGATTGATTATAAATTCCGCATGACGTGAAAGATGTTTCATCACTTTGTTTGTTATCAAACAGCAGGTTTATTACAAATTTTTAATTATACATATAATCAGTTTGAGTAAACAATAGAAATGTATAACTCCTAGATATGACCTAAAAATATTTTAATTTATAATCAAATATAATAAGGATAAAACTTAGTAGTTAATAAGTAATATCTTGTACAAGGATGTCTCACCGTCAGTAGGTCGAACGTGCCTCGTACGTTAAATTAAATCGTGTCTCCGCGAACCATCTCGTGGGATCTAATCATTGATTACTATATGTTTGCAATCCATTATTCCCTGAAGCCCCGCCACAAATTAAATTAATTATTTCATAGACACAAAAGTAGGCTAATAGAAAAACTACTGTAGCCGTAAACGTATGTCAATAGTTAAATACCTATTTTTTTTTTTTTTTTTATTTTAATTCTTACTTTCACTACAGACTTTATGGTCCGTACCTTTTGTTATATTTACATTTCTTTTAATACCTTTTCTATAGATATTACTTAGAACTAGACTTATGTTATTCTTACCTACGTTATAGTTATTTAAATACCTATATAAGTTGTATGCTTTACGTTCTTTCTAATGTTATTGCAACGTTGTTCAAAATAGAAGTAATTAATAAGCAAATTGTTTTTTTATGAAGTTAGTATGAAGATTAAGATTTGTTTTGTATTTTAACTCGTTACTGTAAGCACGACAGGTTGTGGGTTCGATTTCCACTTCAGGAAGTGAAATAATATTTTCATTTCCTCTCTTTGGTAACGAGGCAAAGCGCGGCGTTGAGTTGCGCCACTCAACATTGAGTGTTGAGTGGCTTTCAGAATTCTGCGGGAACATTTCCTTAGCACTAGGTTCCCAGGTTCTCTTCATTTCAAGTCTTAATGGATAGTAATTAGCAGGTAATTTTCAAAATAATGTAGAATAAATAATATATTACCAATTTTATTTCCAAATACGTGTCGGACACATTTATCATATAATCAATTAATTAAAAAAAAATGTATCAGTAACATAAATCCATTTATAGAAGAAAAAAGTAAAAAAAATATTTTAAAAAATTTGGGCTCGTCCGGGATTTGAACCCGGGACCTCTCGCACCCAAAGCGAGAATCATACCCCTAGACCAACGAGCCATATGAGAAATCAACGAATGACGTGATCTAGGTGGCCTTCGCAAACATATTATGTTTAATAAAATAAATATTTTTTTTTATTATATTTATTAATTTGTCAAATTAACACGTTTAAAGAAAAAAAGTTTACCTTATTCCAAAATTATTTTTAATTAAATATAAAAAATATACCAAATCGTATAAATAAGCGTACCTACCTAAAAACTTGGTTCTTACATTTTTTTAATTTTTAAAGTGTTATTCCACACTTAGGAAAGAAAAAACTTATTTAGAATACGTATAAAAATTTTGGACGTAGCGGGACTCGAACCCGCGCCTCCTGGTCGGAGTTCGACTCCCGCTACGTTCAAATTTTTTATACGTTTTCTAAATAAGTATTAGTCCTTACATTTATTTTTTAACCTTGTGTATTAAATCTTATCCACAAGCAATTAAAAGTATATGTGACATTTTAATAGCACTATTTACTCTGAGTAAATACTGATACTTTGAATGCCAATACTATATTATATAACGAAACTGCATACCCATGATGCAATGTGCAATGATGCAATCGACAGAAATTAAAAGCTATTATTTTTAATTAAACTTAACTATTCATGCAAAAAATACGACCTTACAGATGATTAGTGTACGTTAGTACGTAATAAAAAGTAAGTAGCGCTGAGGTTCAACTTTAGTGGAAAATTTTACTTTAAGATCCAATAAATATATATATGTTTGACATTATTGTACGAGGTACTAAACCTTCTTTAATATTAGGAGATAATATTTCAGTCAATATAAAACAAGAGAGAGATAAACGGTTCGAATAATTTGCAAAAAGTGTTTTATCGCCATTTAAAATTTTAATGGAGATCCGATTTTACATGTTATTATTAAATGTAATAGTACTTATTATCGATTTTTATTAAATACCGATTCTAGAAAGACATGTTTCACAAAAACATATAAAAAAGAATCGTAATATATTATAAGAAAAATGTTTTATAGCTAGGACGCAATGAACATGTTAGGTATATTTAGATATATTAAGTATTAACCTAATTGAATTCACATTTTACTCAGATCGTCTGACAATTTTATATGACCTTCAAATATATCAATACTTTATAAGAACATTTTTTTGTAAATGCATTCCATAACAGAAATATTTTTTTCATTATTCCTTTACAACAAAGAGGATAATTACCAAAGAAATTTTAAGTGCCATCTAGCAGCAATAATAAAACACTAAATCCGAAATGCTGGTTTTAGTAAGTAAATTAGCTACTCATCAAGAGATGGCGCTGCAAAATTTTATTTAACACCCATATAACCAAATATCAATTCAATTAAGAGCAATACTATTCGACAACAGATGACATTACAATAAAATATGACTTACCCATAACTCCTAATTGCTGTGGAGAGAGTGGTGCAGCATCACCTGTGCCGGAGCCAATAGACCCTGATGCCATTGATAGCCTTTCACTAAATCCAAGAGGACTACTTCGGCCACCACTACTTGCAACTGACCCCATGCCTAGAATATTATTACTTTATATAGAATTTAATTATGTTTAAATATAATATTATAACATTGTTGTAAATTTGATTCCTAGTCAAGAGAATGAATTATTTTCATTTCTTTGCTCTAATAATAGTAATTATAACAAGACAAAGTACCATTTAGAGTTCCACAATTAGTGTTGGGTTTGTCCTACTTACCCGGGATACAGTGTGAAACTGACAAATATCTATATATACTACTGCAAATATACTTTTAGGCTTTCATCAACATTACCTCCATTGGGACTTCTCATACGTGAAATCCTTTTGTTTATTGCTCTTTGAATCCTTGGATTAAATATTGGTTTTGCACGTCTTCTGGCCAAGTACCTTGATAGCACACCAACTACTACTGCACTGGTTCCAACCACACCCAAGCTCCATAGCATTACCTATTATGGAAATAATATTACATTTACTAATTTACTACAAGATTCTGTAGATATGCAAAGCTGGACTTATGTTTATTAGAACTATAATTAAGTTTCTTTCATTAATTTATTTCTATCGTAAAATCAACAAATAATCAAACAATTTGATATTACTGTAATGTCTATAAATTTTGTTATAATGTAATTAAACACTTATAAATACAATTTAAAAGAATAATAATAATAATTAACAGAACAAAAATTAATTTTGGAAGGTGAAGAAATAAAAAGAATTCTTTATGGATATATTATTCAATCAAATTGAATAAAATATATCTTCTATTTATTATAAAAAATATTTATTACAAAAACCTTGAAATAACAAGTATACCTTTTGTGATGTTGTTAATTGTATTCTATAGGATAAAACTTGTTGAAAATGTTTTATTTTCTCCATGAGGGGACTAGCTTGCAATAAATGTTGCATTTTCACAATTTTCACACAAAGTCTATCTAAATTGTTTACACTATTTTATAACTGTATAATGAGTTTGGTGAGGTTATGTGTCACAGTGTTAATTAAGAAATAAAACCATTAACGTTTTAAAAACACAAATGAAACATTTTAATCAATGTCGTTTTTATTAAAAATTGTTAAGAGAGGAAAGACATCTCATTTCTTCATAAACTTAAATATTCCCGGTAATATAGAAAGATGACTTTGACAGTTGCAGCATGACATTTGACAGTTTAAAGTATTTACTTATAAGTAGGGATTTCCCAAGTGATCTAATGTCCATAATATATATTATTTTTTGCCGAATATTTTCTTTATGATAATTTACGATTAACTATTAGACTTTAAGTATGATTTTCACAATATTTCTGATCTTTCATTAAAATAGAAATAAAACAATTTATATTGAAGTATAAATTAATTTGCAAGACACCATTGAAAATTCACACAAAAATGTTATTATAGTAGAAGATTTATTAACCTAGCCAAAATTTACAGCTTAAAAATAATGAAAACCTTGTTCAAGTAAAAACTTCAATATCACCAAATGGGGAAGAAAAGAATGAAATAGATTTCATACTGAGCTCCAAAAGCGAACTACTTCAAGATGTTGATGCCATAAGCAGCTTGAACTTAAATATGAACTATTGAATAGTGAGAGCAAAGCTACGAGTATGTATATACAAAAGGATACAAAAAAAGACGAATCGCGATGAATAACAAAGATATAGCAATGATATGCTTAACAACTTAAACAGATACTCCAAGATAAAGACAACGAGGATCATATCACAGTTCAAGAAAAGTATAACTTGCTGGATGACAAACTGGAACACCTAAGTAACAGACTTTTGAAACAAAACCTAACAAAAGACGAAATAGGAGCAAGATCTAGAAAACTGATAAACGTAAGGGTCTGCCTATAAACATGAACAGGACAAAGATAACTATTCGTCATAAATAGGTGGTAGAAATAAACAACTCCACTATACAGTATGTCGACCAGTATATATCTGGGACAAGTAATATCTTAAAGTGATCAAACACTAAAAGAAATTGTGACAAGAATCAGCAACTTTTGGAAAAGATATTGGGCAAGTCAAGTGATGAAATATGATGTATCCAAAATTGTTAAATTATCAGAAATAAAGGCTATTATTATTATTATATTACCGGTTTTATATTACCGGAATGTTATGTTATTACCATACACTAAGTGTTTTTATAAGGTCATAAAATAAAAAAATATGGATTTCCTAGTTAGATTGTATATGATGTGAATATAATAAAATGCTCAGGTACATTTTTTCGATAGCACGTACCTTTAAATAAGTATTATGCTATGTTTATAAAATAGAACTAAATATTTCGAGTATCTAGTTATTTTATAATAATTTACATTTAATTAAAATTGTTTACAGTTATTACGACTATGAAGTTTTCTATAATATAAACATTTTTTTACATCTTCCTATCTCTTCTATCCAAGCATTTCCTTTTCTATCAATTCGTACTACTCTATTTCTATTCCCCCATACGGTGTGTCTATTTACCTCGTTTGTTTTTTCTATTCATCCTAAGTAGTAAATATTTTTAAATATACAAAGATTTAAAAAAAATTATTGAAATTATAATTAAACTTACTTATTTTATACATAAGTAATAATTGTTACTGATGAAGTTATAAAAGTTGTCTTTTATCATCAATGTTTGTAATGAAAAGTATAAACAAGTTTCGTAACCACAAAGCAGTATAGTTCAAGTGTTGATATTGAAACATATTTAAATTTACCTTACGTAAATATAGTATTTTACAGTATGTAAAGCATTTGTCCTTAAGGTAAAAAGAAATAAAATGGTTAAATTGTAACGAATATCTTTAAATATAATATAATTTTCCTGGTTTTGTATCTCTTCATCCCGTTTTACTAGTACACAATAATTATATCGATGAATTTCAAATCCGTCTACGCTCAAAATAAAACAATCAAATTGACAACTTAACAATTGACAACGTCAACGTGATGTTAAATATTTTTAAATGTCGGTATTGATAATTTCAACTTAAAATATTGTCGTGTTAGAAAATTATTTGATTAAATGTAATTCAATATTATAAGTTGCTTTTATCGGAGTCAAGAAATTATGGAGAAACAATTTAGATCTACTGGTTAAATGTAAATTGAAGCGATGGATACCATACACCAAACTTTACAGGAAACTTTGGAGGTAACCATTGAAGACCTCCCCGATGAAGTACTTGAATTTATACTAGGATTTCTCCCACCATATAAAGATTTGCAAAATTGTATGAATGTTTGTAAAAGATGGTGTGGTTGTGCCCAAAGTAAGTTTATTCTACTATTTTGTATAAACAATGCAACTCCACATTTTTTCTTTGTTTTTATTTAAAATATTTAATGAAACAATCATCATAATGTTTTAATAACTCATAATACTTAAAATAAATAATAGATAATATTTTTTATATAAATAATAAAATAATCATTTTGACATAAGTTTCTTAAAACTTAATAATTCTTTTTCAGATGTTTTACATAAGACTTCAATAAAACTTATAAAAGCTATAGGGGAATTTAACATATTATGGATGAATATTGCATCTACAGAAATAGTCCCTACAATAACAAAAAGATTTTCTCATGCAGCTTGTATTCTTGAAAATTATATGTATATATTTGGAGGTTGCACTACAAATGCAACATCCTTTAATGACTTATGGAAATTTGATTTATCAAAACGTCAGTGGATTAGACCTC
>JAATLQ010030289.1:15154-70505 GCA_013421005.1 Heliconius erato x Heliconius himera | reverse complement strand
AGGCGAACGTTCACCAGGTTACAATATACAGGGCAGGGATAGACATTATGATTCTGGTTATGATATGCCTGGTCCCCCAAGAGGTTATCCTGAAGATGATGACAGGATGTATGGAGATTCTATGGGAGACCCGAGAGGTATGTGACTTAGACTTTTTAAATAATAAGAAATAATATTTAATTGTTGTGTGTGTGTATATAAAAAGTGTTTATTCTTAATATTATATTTAATGTGTGTGTGTATATATAAAAAGTGTTTATTCGTCGCGGATCATCCGCTTTAAAAGTATACGATATAATGATGTTTGAGCGTTAATTTAATTTTAAGGTAAATTCAATCTCGAACATCTTAACGGCGGCGGCAGCGATTCCTTTTTAGAATTGTTTGGTATCACAGACGATTTTTTTTCCGCGCTGCGATTACTTTCTCAAAAACTAGATAAATTAAATGCTACAAAATACATAGAAAATATGTTGTATTTGTTTGTTTGTTTGTGTGTGACCTAGTGTGTACGCTTAATACAAAAAAATCATTGGATGGAGTTGTCTTGTAGTTTTATAATTACTTGTTTTCTCAGGATATGATGATAGACGGCCACATCGCGATCGTTCGTGGGAGGGACGTTCGGGTTCTATGGATCGTGAGCGTTATATTCATTCACACAAGGACTGGGATAATGAAGATTATCGTGGCCCCGGCGATTGGGGTCGTGAACGTCATTGGCCAATGCTCGATTCACAGGTATATGTGCTCTTTTATTTGGTCTCATCTCCATCCCATCCCATTCCATCCATCTTAATACAAAATTTTCTTATTAATTACTATTAAATTGTTCCTATGGGTGAGTCTGTATCATCAATACTTTTATTGGAACGAACCAATCGACTATCGCAGAAGAATTTTAAAACCATGTTTTATCCTTTCCCACATATTCCTTGGATGTCCATATCCTCATTTTGGTATGGTTAATAAGCTGTAGTGTGATTGATTTGTTAATGTTGTCTTTTTAATTGATGTGAAAAATGTATTATAGATGAACGAATGGGGTGATAAAGATCAGGATGTGGAGGGTTGGCATCATCGTGGACATGGCCCCGGGCCCCACCGCGGCCGTATGCATGGTTGGTTAAATATCATTTGATTTATATTTACATTCAAACTTTCAAATTAATTTAATTAATCATTTTCTTCAGATGATTACAATCGTGGAAGAATGGATCACGGTAGAAACGATCCTAACAAAAGACGTGCTCCGAGGAATGAAACCGAAACTAAAGAAGCTGTTCTATCAACCTCTCAACCAACTGTGACTGCAGAAGACCAAGAGGCTGATGATAAACCCATTCCTGATGATCTCAGTGAAATTAGCGATGATCCCGACGACATTCTTGATAGAGATGATGTAATTTGCAAATATAATTTAATTATTACTCTATTTTCTAGTTTCATGTTGTATCCCATATAAAGCACTGTAGGCAGATTTAACCTACTGTTAAGACACTACATTCCCCATTTCTCAAACAATTTTTAAGATATTGCATGTTGAGTGGCCCCATGAAACTCATGGCCTCCAGCTGAGAATCCCACAACCGTCACGATTGCAATCAGAGGCTATCAAACTATGCCACACAAAGATATAAATAAATATATATTTATATCTTTGTAATTATTTTTACATAATGGTAATTAGTATCTTATTTAATTGTCTATGTAATATTCCAGATGGCTGACCAAAACATGGACGACAGCAGTCAAAATGAACAGCCTGTTGAGGAAAATGTATCTAAGCCAGATTGTTCTGAGAAAGAATCAACACAGGTTTATACTGCTAATATCTTGAAATATTTTTCAATTTCCTGAGAGTATAGTAGGCTTTACTTATAAGTAATGTTTTACATGATATATTTAATTATTTTCTTAGGATACTAGTGGAGCTGGGGAGGAAAAGGAATCTCAAGATGGCAAAGATGATGAAGATGTTGCCAACTTAGACTTTGAAGAAATATCTGATGGTGAATTAGAAGAAGAACGAACTCGAGGTATAAAATTTTACAAAATAATCAACTGCTACAACTACTGAATACTGTAGAAAAATAATTTTTAATTCTTATTATCTGATATTATATTAAATTCGGTTTTAAACTACGAAAATTACATTTAAATGTTATGTATTAATAATGTATTCAATTTGATAGATTTCCACGCTTTTTACACAATTAAATTTTTTTAACGAATTAGTAGTCCAGTGGTTTTCGAAAATAATACAAATTATACACGATTAATCATTTGTCTTAAACTTCACTTTGTCTTTTGTAAGCTTTTTTTAAAATTAAAGCAGTTTTGAGGCTGTCATGCCGTCATTCCTCGCTCTGGTAACGAAGCAAATTTGAGTTCTGATACTCAACACGGAATGTCGCAAGAATTCGGTGGACAATGGAGAATAGAAGTGTGTTAATGACACTAGGTTCCAAGGCAAAAAGATTAAATATTAATAAAAATAAAACAGTATTGCTAAAACAATCGACTTAGCATTATGTTAATTATACTATTTATATTTCCTGTTTTCAGCTGGGCTAGGTGATGCTTTAGGTGTAGACTGGGCCAGTCTGGTAGCAGACGTACATCGGCGCGAGCAAACTGCACCAGCGGGTGGCGCCAGAGACCGATGGAGACCTGAACGAGTTCTACCTCGATTAGGTCTATCGATCAACATGGCCGGCAAAACTGTCGTTCGAAATATACTCGACCAAAATGCTAAGTCACTACAAACAAAGTCTCTAGCTCTAGAGAACAAGGACGACAAACCTACATTAGTTAATGGGAACCATGAACAAAATAATTCAGATAAGCCTGAAGTACCTTCTGATGTTGATGCATTAAATCCAGTAGCTGCTATTCAGGTACTTTTACAGCTTTTAATTAACTTGTGTTCAAACTTTGTAAAAATATGATTATTTACTTATCAATAGATATTTGTGTTACAGGTGGCAATAGAAAAACGTAAACGTCAGCGTGCTGTTCTTTTCGGATCCGGTTGTGAAATAACGCGTGGTTTAAGCGCGAGGCGTGACCTAGCCTTGCGTAGGTATCTGTGTCAGTTGCCAGTCGCAGAACGCACTGGACAATCCCGAGTGGCCCCTCAGCCGTCATTGTTCCACGCAGCTCGAGCTTTGCTCATGCAAGCCCCGGTGAATGGCTGACGAAGACTTTCCAATTGGAATTTCTCAAGGCGAATGTCGTGATGATATTTTTAATATTTTTAGTGTTATTCCACACTAAGGACAGAGAAATGTTTTTAGTAAATTTGTAAAATTTAATTATAGTATGATTCGAAGGGCATTTCTTGGAAGTGGGATCCTGCTATGTTAATTTTTTATGTTTTCTAAAAATATTTCCGTCATTATGATATTTTAAATGAAACATCTGTCTCCAATGGAAGACATAACAGTGTAACAAATAGAATTCCATAATGAACATGAGTATATTGTGCATTAGTGAATGTTGAAGTTTTGGCAACTTAAGAAGCTCAATTTCACAATTCTTTTTCTCTAAGATACATGTAATAGCTACCTATTTTATTTCTTCTGTTATTAATATTATTAATAAAATAGTTTACATAATTAGAAAAATTGTTTCATTACAATGTTTTTTGATTTAAATTTATGAAAAGACAGGGAGGGATTACCACTGCATATTTTTAATAAATAAAAGGTAAAAAGTAGGTTTTTTATATTCTTTATTATTTTAAATATATTTTATAATGTATGAAATTAAACAGAAATTGAAATAGGTTTATACATCCTTTATATTTTCTAAAAGAAATGAAACATCTGCTCCTGCTGGATAATCAACTTTGTTTTTTCTTCTGAAAAAAAAATAAATAAATTGTATAAAAACTGAAAGAAAGCAAAGTAGTCTTAGTTTGCATATTTATAAGTAATAATTTTACTCACTTTTCAAATAACACAGCACCTGCCACTCCTTTTAGTATTAGAGTGTCTCCATTTACATGTAAAAGACAGCCTTCTCTTAGCCCAAGAACTGGATTTGCATGTGGCATTTCCATAAATTCACCTATTCTTTGATCTCTTGTTTCACCTTTGTGAGTTTCACTTTCTATTTTATCAATATAGTGAGGATTAATATTAAAAGGCACTATACCAATACCATCAAAGGATGGTGGGTAAATAATAGGCATGTCATTAGTTGTATGTATACTTTTTGTTGCAACATTTGTTCCAGCACTACTACCAATGTACAAAAGATTTCCAGCAGTCACTTTCTCCCTAATTAGATGTACAAGATTTTTATCGTACAGTGTCTTTAAAAGAAGAAATGTATTTCCACCTCCTATAAATATAGCCTTGGCTGAATTTATAGCATTGACTGTATCGGGGTAGGTGTGTAAGCCTGTTACATGGAAACCCCATGGTTCAATAACTTCTTTCACTTTTCTAGTATATTCATCATATCCATTTTGTGCATATGGTACAAAAATTAGTTCAGAAACATTATTTCTAAAACAAATAAAAAGCAAACTTTAGATTATGTACAAGTGTCTTTTTTTAATTAAATAGCATAGTACTTACGTTTGTAAGAATGAAGAAATTTCCTGTTTTGCAAATTCTAATAGAGAATATCCGTGACAATTAGAAGATGATAAAAGAAGCGCTTTACGGTTAGGATTCATAGTATATGTATTATAATAATAATTGTAAAAATGTGACTTATTTGTAACAAGCTTCACCAATGTGCAGTATCGACTGAGATAAAGAAATCTATTTGAAAATATCATTAATCACACGATAATGCTTTTGGTTTGATAAACAATGAAGTCGTAATCAACTAATGCTTTTTTGGTTTTTGGTGTGTACATTGGTATTACTTGCCATTTTAACTTGTAATATTCAGTCAAATGTATAATAATGATTAATATAAGTTTTTAATAATAAAAATTCAACATATATAACATCCTAGATTTCCTACTTGTAGTCATTGACTATGACGTTAAGTCGCAACATTACCACTATTGGGAGCACTAATTACCCTTAAAATTCAATATTTATTTTAGGGATTGCAATATATATTATATGTATATTGTCAAAAAAATAAATGTCAAGTGAGAGCCAAGTTTAATTTTAAATAATGCATCGTTCAAGACTTCACCGGCAAAGCACTGGAAACTGGGCACTCTATGGGTGGTGAATTGTCTTTACTCAGGACAAAATTCAAGGTCAATTTTATCAGTCTGTCTTGGTACCATTAATATCAAGTTTCTACGTCACGTACAAGTGGGTTAGATCTTTGATGAGTGCGCAAATCTATCACAAAATGCCGGTTTTTAAACGATAATTTATCAATAATAGTTTCAGATAAGTCGTTAAATCTACATATATTTCTATTAAACTATAATTATATACATTACAACCTAGGCAGTTTGAACAAAAGTGCTAAATTTCATACTTGTATTCTGATTATTTTTTTAATTATGAACGAAAATACGTTTACGTTTCCAATTTTTTAACTTGGCTAGATACGCTGGCGCGGGTTTTGATAGTTCGCGAGGTATAAGCTGCATTTGTGTGAGCGACATTACACGTATATAAAACCAGACGGAACTTAAAAATATAGTTTATTTTTAGAAATATAAAAAAAAATCAACAAAAATTTATCTACGCCGGATATTGCATTCTCATAATTTTATTCTCGTCTGATGTGTCGTTTTAGATAATAATTTTTCTTTATTTTTGTTATATCATCTAGTACAGCGTAGTGTTCATATTTTATTACTATTTAATTACATGTATTATTCCATTTTTCCACAGTGATAGGGCCAAATTTATTTATTTCCTTTTAATAATTCATAAATAAAATATTAAGAAAGAAATACATGACGTTGCTATTACTTTAATTCTCCATAATTTGGTAAAGCATCTAGCAACATTAAGCTTACATAATCATATGTGACAGGAAATCTATTTGTCACTCTTTTCTGTAGATGGGGTATAAAATGTATTATAAAAAAAATACGAATAAACAAACGGTTTTTTTTCATCGAACAAATAAATTAATATTTAAAGGAAAATAAAAAATACAGGCAGATACTAGGCATTATATTAAGGGCCAGGTTCAATAAAAAAAATAAGAATATTAACGATTAGCATCTTATTTAGGCGGGAAAAATAAATGATACAATTATTTAGAGCCTTAAATATTTTAATATTATTTGAAGAGATAGTAATAATTCATATTTGTTGAAATTCATTATATCATCATTATCAGTAAGTTTATACATATCGAATTATTACTTAATTCTGATTATTTGTGAAGTTATACAAGTAAATCTTGATATATGTTTATATTAAAAATTGTCATAATTTCATAGTAAGTAGACTAGTCGTATATTATAGCACTAAATTTATTTATTTCATATTCTCTTTAAGAGTTTAAGTAAATCTTAAAGGTAGGTTGTCTATAATATATTAAATAGTAACACATTTTGACTACTTGCAAACGGTTTGCAATATTGACTACATCTTGTACATTTAAAAAATATGAAATATATTCTTATATACGAATATATTTCATATTTTTTATTATATTTAGATCTTTTTACAAACTAAGCCTATCGGGAGAATCGAGAATAAAAAATTTTTCTTCATGAGGCTTATCGCTACCAGGGCCAAGATATTGTCTTCGCAGCTCTAGGTCTGGCGGTGCAGATAAATCGCCTTGAAGTATATTATAGGCTTGCTCTATAGTACTCTCAATTTCAGATTTCAGTTCCTGAAAAAGAAAACAATTCATAACATGTAACTAAAAATAATAAATATTTAAACATTAAAGAAATTCTAAAATTAACTATGACCCACAACGCAAGGTAGTCAGAGACACTCCTTTTTCGGTGGTACTTTACTGACCTAAGATAAACATGAAAATTATTTATTCCTCTGATAGAGTGGAAATCAAACCCACAAACTTCACGTTTTTACAATGAGATTCTGCAATTTTTTTAAAAATATTATTCTATTATTAACATTAATTAAATATGTATATCTAGTATACATCAATTTATTGACAATATGGTAAAATGGAGAAGAGGGTTGGTTGTTTACAAAATTAACCTAGATGAACACAAAATACGACAATTTGAAAGTTCGAAAATATCAATATTAAACATTACAAAACTCGGTCAGTGAATGACCGACTTTTTCGAAGTTTTTGATCAATAGGTACATATTGATTGGTATAATCGCGAAGTATTTGATGCCTAAAGTCATGGGTGTAGGAATAGGGACGGCCAGGTCGTCTGGCCCACCCCAGGATTCCTGTGCCCACCCCAAAAATTATAATAACAAAAAAATGCCTCGAAAACTTATAAAAATAAAGTTTACACGAACAAATCTGTTCAAAGCTAAAGAACAGTCCCAGTTGTGAAGTAAAAGGTACCTCATACAGGTCGGGAGACCGGCGGGCGCGTTCTGCCAGCGCGGCGTGCAGGTGATACAGCAGCAGGCCGCGCAGGTGCGCGTCGCCCGCGCCCAGCGCCGCCACCGTGCGCAGCGTGCCGCGGCAGAGGCTCTCCTTCAGGGCCAAACGAGATTCCGACAGCTCTGGAAACGTTGGAATAACACAATATGTACCTCGTTTTTAAAAATATTAAATAATTTATATTGAGGCCGTCGAAGGGCCACAAATGTGTAATTGTAACGCGACGGTTGTGGATTCGATTCCCTCTCGGGTGAATGAATTATTATTTATGAATATTTTCATTTCTTTCCTCTGGCATCAACGCAAAAGCGTGGCGTTGAGTTTCATCAATCGAAAATTTTGAAAGGGAGGAATGGAGTTCCCTTTACCTACCCTGCAATATGTGGGATACAACGTGAAGCTGAAAAAAATATTATAGTAGTTAGAGGATAAGTAGAATAAATTGGTTATTTTTGAAAATATGGATAAGGTTTAAGACCTCATATACAAGGAAGCATTGTTATCAAAGTGGTAATAAAAAGTTATATTGCTAAGGTAGGTACTTGTATAATAAATTTATATAAAATTTAATTTATAAAAATAATAAATTTAGATAATTTGAAAAGAGTAGGCCACGGTGATTGACAATTCATTTCAAGAATTTCTAGTTCTGTAACTAATGTTTGAAATCCATCGGTCTCGGACGTTGGAACCAGTCGTCATTTTCAAATAGTTGGCAACGTATTTATTCAAAGACCTTCAACTTCCACCGCTTGAACGTACGACAACAAAAGTGCGAATATTATACAAATAACTGTCAACAAGTTTCAAGCATTCACGTAATACTGAAAGACACGTAACGATTGATTAACATATACATATATCTACTAATACACAACAATCGATGCCAAATAATTTACTCGCCCGAATACCATTATAAATAAACATGGTAAGAATTATTTATTTTTGATCCCAGTGGCTATTGAGTATTAGGCTTGATAGTGTACTAACGGCAGTGGTCCGCAGATCCACCTGGTCACCACGTGTGGTCGTGGATTCTTCGCGGCGGCGCCCATGACAGCTAGCGATAGATCGAATTAACTGACTGGACTGACCCACGTTTGATAATCCTCACTGGTTTTATTCACTAGATGCACATTATACATGTCATATAATATATTATATTTGAATATGTCAGGACACACCGAAGTCAATACCGTTAATGACTTTTAAAATTTACTCTCGGCTTTAAAGTAATATGCTTTTCATACTAGCGTTTACGATTCCGATATGTGGAAATTGCGCAGTTTTCTGACGTGTAAAAGCGTAGTTGTTCAACTAAATTTAAATGCATAAACCCCTTCTACCTACATTTTTGTGTCCACACGATAAAGAGAGTTCTCTTTATAATATGTATCTACCTACAACCATATATAGATAGATTTTTATATAGAAATACAGTGTTGTATAAATTACAAGTATGTTGAGTACAAAGACGCCTACTAACAATATCAAATTCAAATGATGTATTACAAAAGGATTTCCAAACGCTAAATTAAATTATAACATAATATTAAGATTTAACAAAGTGCCGTCGCGTATAACAGCTTGGACACATTATAATATAAATATGTGCGTCTTTTCATATAATATTTTTAGCTTTATTGAAATGTAAACATGGTAATAACAATAAATATTCTTTTAGGTCGTCGTTATTTCCAAAATTTTTAAGATTTTTAAATAAGGAATTCTTTATGCTGTTTTGTATTTGATATATGTACTTGTACTCGTACGTTTTCAGGTAGTTGTATATTTCTTTGTCCCATTTTCTTATTTGGGGTTCATCGTTCAATAATATATTTTTTCATATTTTAGACACACGTATGTGCGGCTATCAACATTAACTCCATATTGTATATTGAGGTAAGTCGTGCTCAAGGTGGTATACGCCTGCCACTGTAGACGTGACAGGTTGCCGGTTCGATTCCCAGTCGGAAAAATAAAATATTTAATATTTTCATGTCCTTGTTCTGGTAACAAAGCAAAGTGCGAGGTTGAATTCCGCCATTCAACTGGCAAAGCCTCCAGAATTCGGCGCAAAGTAGGAAAAAAGATTCCCTCTGCCTACCCTGTTGTTTGTACCTGGGATACAGCGTGAAGCTGAAAAAAATGTATATTGTACAAGCGAAAATGTATTAGTTGTAACATGTGGTATGGGATAGAGAACTACAGACAGACGACCAAGCATTACACCATTACGAGTGGTGCTTGTCCAACTCGATTTGGACAAATACCACTCGTGGATGGATTATCATTTATTAATATTTTCATTTCTTCGCTCCGACACCAAAGTAGGAGCCCGGCGTTGAGATCCGCCATTCAACACGCAATGTCTCCGGGTTTCGGCGGAAAGTGGGAAACGGAGTGTCTTAACACTATGTTCCTTCTGTCTACCCTGCCGTGGAGGATACAGGTGAAGCCGATCTTTTTTTCCCAATCTATCTTTCTTTCTCTGTCTATCTTTTTTTCCCAGTCGTATACGATTGACGATAAAAATATTATTGAAGAAAGTAAGTGTGATTTTATGTGAATTTATGTAGAAATAGCACTGGTTGTAAACATTCCGACCCACATATCTATTCAGCGAGACGCATCCAAATAAAAATGATTATTAATAATTAATGCAAACGCAATTAATTAGCGAGGTTACACGTTAACCATTACACGTATTGTAACAAATGAAATAATTTATATTGCGCTTTTATAAACAACATACCTACATGTGAAAAAACAAAGATATATTATTATGAATATAATATTTTTTAATAATTAATAATACCACAACTATTTACTTTCTGTCTGTAATAAGAATTTCGATTTTCACTAAAAAAAATATGATGCATTAAATTCCACTTAAAAATGTTTACTTGCTACATGACATTACATTAAATATATTTTATTATTTACAAAACCTTGACATAACGCAAACCGCATCACGTCCTAGAAACTCAACACTGTGCATGTTATTATAATAGCCTCTATTGTAACGTTATATATTCAATTTGATATATATTTTACTATATATTTGTATATACTAAGCTTATAATTATGTTGTTTTGTCAAAATACAAATTATATATTCGAAATCGCTACTTTTTTTGGTTTACGAAAGGTATTATTCACGAGAACAACAACAATGACGATGATGAAGAAGAAATGGGTGATGGGCAAGGGTGGGTCTTAAGAGAGATGGGAGATATTTCGGTTGAGCTTCGAGAATACAGTATCGATGATACTGGAGACACGCATGAGGACACTCCAGAGGGGTTGTTGAGGAGTTTGGATTGTATGGAAGAGACGAAAAAGATATGAAGAGACTGTTGCGTTTTACGCTCCATCCTCTCTTGTAATCCCGCCAGAGATAAAAAGGGAAGCAATAAAAAATATTTCCGAGTCACTAATGTCTCTTTCTTGTAAACATTAAAAAAAATTATAACTGTTCCATCAAGAAAAAATGTAATGCAAATTAAACACGAATCGATAAATTAAATAGAATGCCATACCTGTCATTATTGTCATCATCAGTTGTTTTAATAATGATACCTATATCCATTATAGTTATTGAGTCAAGTTAGTTATGTTATACGAAATTTTATTTCGATTATTTGTACCGTTTAGTAAACACCCTTCCAATAAACCGAGTTTAAATGCTAATCTCATCCTTATATCAACAAAAATATGATTTGAAAAGGGAATAAACTCAGCAAGCCTCTTGAGAATGATGTTATCCATTTTAAAGTCACCGTCCAAGTTAAGGGTACCAACGAGGCTGCCTAGCACACTATGTATCATGGTTATCTCTTCCAATGACACTATAGCAAGACATGTGTCACATAACCATTTTGATAGCGGATTCAAAGGGATTTTAGGCAAAAGAATTCCAATGCATTCTTTATTAAAGCATTTTAATGCTGACAAGTTTGTACCATTTTCTGTTTTGTCACTACATCTACTACATTTGCACCAAAATTGTTTAGCTTTAAAAAGTTGTAATCTCCGAACGGGTGTGCACGGTACTATTCCTGTATAACAACACGTAATTTCCTCTCCTTTTTCAATGTCTTTGCTTGCAAAGACCGCCATTGCATATTCCGATGTAAACATATTTCTGGTATTTGGAATACAAGAGTGGTTCATGAAAGTTGATAAGGGATAGAAACCTCTTAGTTCAATTCTTTTACTATTATGAACACTACTGATGCGAAAACAGTTAATTTTCATCAGTGAATGTACCACGTAAAAAAAATCTTTGTGATTCTGAGGTATACAAAAAATCGATTGTAGTAAATCAAGTTCTGGAAATTTTGATATTATGTCACTGTGTTGGAATATTCTCAACAAAGATTTCTGTTCCTCAGGAAGTAACAAAAACCGTAAATAGATTAATATACGGCCAAGTATAAGAGAAATTTTATCTATTCTAACAGTGGTTTCCTTTAAGCACCAATTTTCACAAATAAAAAAACACATGTGCATGTGACCTACTGACTTTTTACAATTTTCTGAACAAACGAATGCGTGACACTTTTCACATGGACTGCACGAATCGTTGATTTGATAACAGTTAGAACAAAATTTTTCAATTTTACAATCAGCTCGACGACCAAACACAATAGGTTTATTTAAAAACAGAAGTGATCCTTTCTTTAGAAGTTGAGTGGCAAATAAACCTCTTCCTCCGAATGTGGATTTAGAAATTGTTACGTTAAGCGTTGATTGTAGACCGTCAGAGAAAAAAGGTCCGAATATTTCGAGATTCGGAACTACTGCCATTTTTGATTTTAGAACTCGCGCGCGAAATGCAGGCAATTCGGCAATGTTTGAGATTGACTGACGGCATATATCGTTACAACGTCGATATACGCATTCTAAACTACTATGAAAATAGCTTCTGGAATTTACCTACTTACTGATTCATGGAACCTAGTTGCGTATCGTATTTGACGTCATCTTGTACTGAGATATTACATGTGGTCGTAAATTTTATTTTTTTATTTTATATTGGGAAAATAATCATAGACCAATATTTATACTAGAAACATTTTTTAGTTGTTACATTTATTTAGAGGCCGTCGTGGCGTAGGGGCTCAAGCGTAGAACTGTAACGCGACGGTTGTAGAATCGTTTACCACTCGGAGAAATGAATTATTATTTATTTATATTTTTATTTTTTCGCTCTGGCACCAAGGCAAAAGCTTGGCGTTAAATTCCACCGCTCAACCGCCAAATGTGCGGCAGCGGGACAGACAGCCTGAGGCTGATATTTTAGTTTTCTTGTATATTGATCTAAAGCGTAGTTAAAATTGTTTTATCTATATACAGGCTGGAAGAGGCAGCGCTCTTTTTACGGGAACAACATATATAATATTTTAAATCCATACCTATAGAAATTCATCAACATACCTCAACAGTTTAGAATAAGAAATATTAAATAAATGCATAAATTCTTCGGTTCCTTCGTTCGTTTGAAATAAATGTACACAGGGTGGAAGTGTCAGCCCCACTTTAAATGAAACCATAGTTTTAACTAATCCATAAAAGCCTAATACAATTATTTTTTCTTTCTAAAAATGAAAGTGTTTTTTTTTCAAACAAAATAAATAATAAAATTGTCGTTTTAAAATAAAACGCCATTTGTCAAGAACGACGCATTCACACATAAACATACCAAAGGGACACCGCCGCATACGCCTCATTCGATTTCGCATCCGAAATCGAGTCGTAGGTATTGGCGGCAAAGTTCAAAATTGTTTAACATTTAGTAGTATTTTTGTAGTAGAATGCGTTTACGTTATTCGTATCTTTGCGTAACTGCGTCACACGAAATACAGGTATGGATAAATATCGTGAAATGAAAAAAGGAAAGTCCTACGTCTAAACTGATGAGGTATCTTGATTAATTTCTTTAGGTGTGAGTTTAAAATATTTTACCCTATATGCTGTTCCCGTAAAAGGAGCGCTGACACTTCCATCCTGTATAATAATGCATACTTTTTACGTGTACTCTGTAATAACTACATATTTACCAATTGTACATTTAGCTAATAATATATGTAACTAATTTAAAAACTATACATTAGTTAATACGCAATCATTACAGTTATTTTACAAAGAATATTATAAATCCTTACTAAAATTAATAATTTAACATTTAAGACTGTTTCTGAGGAAGCAATTTAAATTTTTCACTGACATGAGTATATTTAACAGAGTTTTAAAATTATAATAAGACATATAGTTACGAGAACGTAATCTCTATATATAATAAGACAGTAAAAATATTTTGTCTGTACATTTAGTAATTTTGACTGAAATGGATAGAGGGACACTTAAAAAGAATAATAGAAAGCAAAAAGATTTTTTTTGAATTTCTGTTCAAAGATTTTTGTTGAATTTGAGTTTCTGTCTGTCTGTCTGTCGACATATTTTTGTCCGCATTTTCCTCTGAAAGTACTGAACCGATTTACTTGAAAATTTCACCAATTGCTTTGTTTTAACTCAACTTGAGTACTAAAGTTTAGTTCATCAAAATCGATTCATTAAAAAAAAAGTTATCGTCTTAAATGAAACTATTTTAACCGGATTAATCGCGTATATTTTGTACTTTTATACATTTTTGGAAACTCGACACTTTGCAGTAGTCCGTGGTCACGGGTAGACTGAGGTGGCATTCGTCTGTCAGTTGACATAATTATTATATCAAACTACCGCCAACGATTTCTTAATTGCCTCGCGTACTGCCCTGGATTCCTGCAGAATGAGTTGATAGTATCTTGCCCTCTGGTATGGTGGGTTTGAGACTTCAATGATTTTATGAGTGGGTCCCAGGTGGTAGAAAGCTTCCAGCCATCCTCTCTATTGAAATTAGGATATTTTTGTATTTCAATAGCCTCGCGGATCATTTTAGGAATGTATCTGTTTTCCTTAGCGAGGATTTGGGGTTTATCAAACCTAATGTAGTGGCTGGGTTTATCCACAGTATGCTCACACACAGCTGACTTCGATACATGCCCATTCTTGATATCAGAGATGTGTTCTTTCAAAACTTTTTAAAAAGTAATATTCCTTTACAGAGTGCAGGTGTATACAAACTAGACTGTGACTGTGGCTTATCATACATCGGTCAAACAAAGAGAAGCATCGGTGTTAGGGTGAAAGAACACATCTCTGATATCAAGAATGTGATTAGTTCTTATAGAAATTACGACAATGTCAAAAATCATAATATTAGAAGATTACACATTAAAGTAATGAAAAATTATGTTAGAAGTCATTATAGTTGTCAGTCAATTTTTTCTGTTTATTAAATCAATAATCATGTACTTCAAGCGGGCGAAGCCGCGGGCGGGCCGCTAGTTATGGCATAAATAATAATTATTATTTTGTATGTGGAAAATATATTTTTTAGGCCAGTGGCGGCGCAGGGGCACAAAGTGTGACTGTAAAATCAACTGGTTGTAGGTTCGATCCGTACTCGAGGAAATGAAATATTTATTTACATTTACATTTTCATTTCTTCGCTCTGGTATCGAGGCAAAGCGTTGCGTTGGTGTTGAGTTCCGCCACTCAACACGCAATGCCTCCAGAACTCGGCGGAATGTGGAATGTCTTAACATTAGGTTTCCTCTGCCTACCCAGCTTAGTTCGGGATACAGCGTGAAGCTGATTTTTTTATATAAATATATTTTTGATGTAGGTATATTTTGGTAAAGAATATATATAATTAGGTATATTACTACTTCTATAATTAGGCATATATTTCTTTTTATATTATTTGATATAAGATATGACATTGATTTAAATGCACAAGGGTTCAAATACCTGTACTTACATATTTATCTCAACACGTCAGGATCTTATCTTCGATATCTCGAAACCAATAAGTTTTACATAGATTGTCCATTCTTGTTTCAAGATAGGCTCAGATTTGATATAAATTAAAATTAGTTACTTACCATTCCAACGAAATCCCTCGACTTCTCCAAATTTCCATATTAGACGACATTGCAGGTCGACCATAATTTGATTAGATTTTGGAATATATTTAATAATTCTGTTTAAGAAAAATCTTTCTACTTCAAGAATGTTTTCAAAGTCCAAACACCCTATAAGGCTTCCTAGAGCACTTTGTATAGAGCATATATTATTGTGAGGAACATGCATGCCACAATCTAAACAGCGCCACGAAGAATTAAATTTTAAGGGTTCAATCGGTAGGAGCGAGCCTGCGCATTCATTTGAGAAACATTTGAGGGCTGCTAGAAGCGTACCACGCTCTGTGGGATCAGCACATCTTTCACAATAACATAAGAAATGTTTCGTTTTATCAAGGTGAAGTCGCCGGGCAGGAGTACCCCACAGCATTGCAGAATAACACGTAAATATTTCGGTGCCTTTCGAAATCGGTTTACAAGCTTTTATTGTCATGTGAGTTTCAGTGTTAAAACTATATCTTGTATTTGATATACAACTATGATTCATTATGGACGCAACAGGATAAAGCCCACGTATTCTCATCTCGTGCTGTCCATATGGTGCTGTTAGTTGAAAAGCATTCGCATCTAGAACACAAGTCACATAAATTAAAAATTCTTCTACTTCTACAGGGATGTCAAAGTATCGCCGCAAATCTCTTATTTCACTTCCATGTTGCTCTAAAATATGAGCTTGAAGTGAAGTCAAAATATGTTTTTGATCGTCAGTTAATAGCAATGCGCGTATAGCCGTTAGTGCGCGCGATAACAGTGTGTCATCGACGTCCTCAATAGGCACTTTGTTAGGCCAACAGGAAATTACACTACAGTCACTTAAATGGACACCACTGTTTTGACACTGCTCAGAGCATAACAACAGCGCACATCTAGAACATTTAAATAAAATGTCGCTATCTATATTTTTACAAACCGTACACCCGCGCCGTATAATAGTTCCAGACCGCGGACCAGATACAAGAGGATGATCGTGGAATAATATTTCTCCGGTCTTTATGTCTTCTGTGGCAACGAGACCTCGGCCACCTACGGGAGATTCAAAGATAGTCCATTTCTTGGAATATGCAAGTTCCTCGTTCAAGGTGAGAACATCAAGATGATCCTGGATCATTAGAGACAATTGTTCTATCGACATCTTCCTGTCGCAACTCGTCCGGTGCCGGCACTGCACTGCGCACTCGCTGTGATTATTCACATCAGTGGTTTTGATAGCACTGGCTAGGTAGTGATCGAATATACACACATCGCCAAAAACATGTGCGATCTCTCCAGTAATTAACTGAGTTAGATAAACGTGCGTCGGCCGTTCGTGTTAAGTGTTAGCGTACCTGACGTTTCTCACTCGTCGGTTGCCAACATTGTTTTGCCATTACACACAAAATTATCAGGTAAATTGTATAGAACCAATCCCAATCTTTATATTTTAGCCGCTACTAACAAGCCCGCCCACGTAACGTGTTAAACAGGAGTGACATTTGCGTGAAAAAGTATTTGTTATGTAAGTTAGGTACTAATTTTAAAATAGAAAAAATTAAAATAAATAAAATTTTGATTGGTATTAGCTATACCAATCAAATATATCGCACGTTTAATAATAAATAAAGAAACACAATAAAAGATTGGAAATTAGGATATTTTTATTATTTTGAATTAACAACAGGGCAGCATAACTGTGACAGTACCTAGGTCATTTGTGGTTTTCTATTTCACTCTAAACAGATCAAAGCACAGCTGCTGTAAATCAATTTTATTGCAAAATAAATTTCTTATAAAATATATGTCACTAGTAATTGATAATCGTAATATAACGTCTCACGTGAGTAAGCTGAAAGTAGATATAGTGAAAATGTTAGAGGTACCTACTATTCAAATTTTAACGAATCTTTACTAAAATGGTTTCATAAAATATATTTTCATACATTATATATTATTGTAACTACTTTAAGTAAGCGTTTAACAAAATCAGCAAACAAACAAAACTTAGTAAACGTAATTAAAATTATCTATAATTTAAAAAATATATGCGAACGATTTTGGCAAAAATAGACTTGATAGAGTGGACAGAAAATAAAATATATAATCCCTGGAGAAATATACTTTATTAAATAAGAGTTTGAGTGACTGTAAACACGACTGGCTGTGGGTTCGATCCGGAGTCGAAGAAATAAAATATTTATTTACATTTTTTGTCATTTATTCTTTATTATTGTCGTACAATTAAGAAGTTATTATTATGTAGAAGATACTAATACATTATTTTAAATGTAAGAACTCACATACTTACATTTTTAAAAGTTAGTACTGTAAAGTTAACTTAAATCTCAATAATGCTTGCGTTCATTGAACATTATGCATTGTATGTTCTATCTAAATTTGGCTTACTGTAACATAAATAGAATAAAATGGACCACGTATCGGGATAAATTTAACTTGCAAACTAGTTGGCGAGTAACTTCCTTGTGTCTTGGCTATGAATAATGAAATATATTTGGAGAGGTATTGCGATTAGCATATTTATTATACATAATTTTATGCTGTGATTTATTAAGTTTAATCTTACTTAAGTTTTCAAGTTTTAATTTTATTAATATTTTCATTATCGACAAATTTGCACGTATTAAACGATCTATTAGATTAATACATTAATAAAAGATATAAATTTTTATGCTGAATATTTCACTAAATATTACTGTGAAACTATTATTAAAATATGGGTATGTGATATTTATTCTTATATAACGATATTATTCTACTTTTATTTTACCTCTATAATGCAACAGAATATTAAACATAAATAGTTATACGTTTCTAAACAAGTGTTTTTCTTTCTAATTGTGGAATAACATTTCAAAAATATAAAAAAATATTAATAAATGTCTCTCTCTTATCAAACGATAATTCTAAGTAATTATCTTTGGTTAGCGGAAATTTGAAAAAAACTTCCGACAGGGATGCTAGCAACAATAAGTTGTAACAAGCATGTAAAAATTTCGACGTAGCCCGATGAGAACAAATGGCTTAGTTGGTCGAGCGCTAGGACGGTTTCTAAGAGTCGCGGGTTCAAATTCCGTTTTTTCTAAAAGTTTCTAAAAAAATATTTTTCTTTCAAAGATGTTGAAAATAAATAAATAGTTATAATTTTAATACCGAAAAAAATAAGCATGTATAGAAAAGAAACATATTAGAGAACCTTTTAAGAGTTTATAAAGGGCTAAAATGCTTTTACAGACTATCTCCATACGTTTATTATAACTTTATATTTGAGACCAATTGCGACACAGGGGTACAAAGTATGACTGTAAAATCGACTGGTTGTGTGTTCACTCCCCACTCGAGGAAATTAAATAATTATTTAAATTTATATTTTCATTTCTTCGCTCTGGTGTCGATGCAAAGCGCGAAGTTGAGTTCTGTCACTCAATACGCAATGCCTCCAAAATTCGGCGGAACGGAGGAACGGAGTGTTTTGACCACTAGGTTCCCTTTGCCTACTTTTAAATTTATTTGATAATATATAAATTATATTAAAAGTTTGAAGCAGATATTAAGTGGTGTAAATAAATTTAAAAGCTTATAATGATTGTATAACAGTGGAATATAGACGTTATTTATTTATTTGCTGAACCGCTAGGATGTGTAATACTTGCTCCAGTTCAAGCAAGTTCAAACCCAATATTGTGGAGTTTTGAAGAAAAGTGTACAAAATTAAAGACAACATATAAGTTTTTTGTGATACCACTGGGGTTAAATGATAAAACTCCTTATCATTCCAGGGATTTATATGAAATTATAATCAATAATTATTGTCTATCCTCTCTTTCTATATTCTTTTGGCAGCTTTTATCCGAATTAGGTATAGAATAGTTATGTAATAGAAGAATCTTTTAGTCCTAATTCTCTAATATTACTTTTTCAACTACGATGTCGTATACAAAATGATTCCAGGACGGTAACATGATGCGTATCCTTTGTCTACCGGGGGCCAGTTGGTTCGACAACCTGTCCAGTCTCCGTGACTACTTATCCTATGTGGACGTTTGTGTTGATACAAATTTAAGTTTTCGGTCCCCTTTCATTTGGTGCCTAACGTGATTTATTGACGTGACGTTGCAATGCAGACATTGTTCGATTATAACGAGGACGAGTGTCCGTGGTATTATTTTGACAGTTCATACAAAACTCTTCTTGGAGCTTGCCTCATTGTTTTTGGTAAGTAATTCTTTTATATATGTTTTATTATCAAATCAGCTTCACGCTGCATCCCGCACACAGCAGGGTAGGCAGAGGGAACCTAGTGTTAAGACATACCGTGCCCCAATTTCCAACTCAACGACGACCTTTGCCTTGATCCCAGAGCGAAGAAAAATATAAAATTTAAATAAATATTCCATTTTCTTGAGTGGGGATCTAACCCACAACTAGTTGCGTTTACAGTCACACTTTCTGCCCCTGCGCCAAGACTGCTGTTGTATTATGTAACGCCAATATTACCAGAACTCATAGTATAATATCATACTTAGGTATATCACTGTATATGTATGTAAGCATGTTAATTAAACATATGGCAACGTGTTTTTTTATAACAATTAGAATAAATAAATTATAAATTACATGATTTGTAGACAGTACGTTAAGCTGTACTGGTTATGCTATGCTTATGGATGGTATAATATAAAAACAAATAAGGGCATTTGTGACGAACGGGCACGGGTGTTACTGTAAATAACAACAGGCTGAGGGTTCAGTTCCTATTCGAGAAAATTAAATATTTAATATATTTTCATTTCTTCACTCTGGTGTCGATGCAAAGTGCGGCGTTGAGTTCCGCAACTCAACACACAATGCCTCTGGAAGAATTCGGCTTGTAGTTTCTTAATACTAGGCTCCCTGCTTGTCATGACTACCCTGCTACACGCGGGATACAGAGTGAAGCTGAAAAAAAGGAAAAAATAAAATAAAAACATATCATATAACCCTCGTATTGTCTGATGGCAGGTGTATTCGGGGTGCTGCTCAATGCTTGGCTGTACGCCACGTTCATCCACAGTCACCTTGTTATATTCAAAAGTCATGTGTTGGTACTGAACCTATGCTCGGCTTCTCTGGGTAGAAATCTCCTCGGATTTCCATTTTCAGCATCATCCGCAATAGCTAAAAGGTGTATATTTAAATATATATATATATATATATATATATATATATATATATATATATATATATATATATATATATATATATATATATATATATATATATATATATATACATATATATATATATATATATTTTAGACAATTTATTTTATAACGACGAATTTTTATTTAATTATTTTCTTTGCGATTTTTCAGATGGTTGTTTGGTCCAGCCTGTTGTCAGCTTTTTGCGTTTATGAATCAATTTTTCGGTGTCTTTCAAATGATTGCTTTATTCGCAACCGTATTGGAGAGATATTTGCTAGCGAGATACTACAGGAGAGGTTAGAGGGAGTACTTTTGTGGTTGTTCTCTTTGCAGACGAAAATATTTAATAGCCCTTATGTTTCAGAAAGAACTGTATACTTTAGGTATTACTGGACGCTGGTCTTTGTCTGTTGGATGGTGGCGATTATCTTTGCCACTCCACCTCTATTCGGCTATGGAATATACTCTTGTGACGCGACTGGCACTGTGTGTTCCCTGCTGTGGCCGTCACTCAATTCTGGTGCAAGAGACTTGGGCTACAGTGTGCCGTATGTCATTGTTTGTGGTATTGTTCCTGTCATTGGAATGTGAGTTTAGATTAGTTTTCATTATCTAATCTTTTCATCTTTGTAATTCATATTACCTATTAATTACATAACTGTGTTGTATTGCTAATTAGTTTGATTTATTATAAAGAGTACCTAATATATTATTGTTATTTAGCACTTACGACAATGCTTCCTCATACTATGAGATATTCTAGATTTCACACAATTTAAGAATTTAAAATCCTTAATTCTTTATTAATGTAAATCCTTACAATATAGTAGGTATATATATAAAGATAGAAAGATACTAAGGTTTTCCCATTTTTCTTTATTTTACAAATCATGTATTAGTCATAAATTTATCACAAGTATGTATATACATAATATATGAATATGTTTTCACTAATGACCTGCATAATTATATTGTAGATTTTTCTTCATGGGAAAGGTTATTCGACTGGAAAGAATAAATTATAGGAGCGAACAACAAAGGGAGGAGAGGCGATTGACGAGGGTAATTTATAATATATATGTACCTATTGTTTTATAAATATAAATAACGTATATGAATATATGCAACAAGGTAGGCAGTGGGAACCTAACTCCTAACTCCGCTGAAGTTTTGAGACATTGCTTGTTGAGTGGCGGAACTCAACGCCGCGTTTTGTTTTATTACCAGAGTGACGAATTGAAAATATTAAATAATTCATTTCCCCATATGAGAATCGAATCCACAACCGTCGTATTTATGTAACTGTACAGTTTTGCTACGACGACCTCTATTTTTTTAACTTTAACATGCTTTATGCAGTCTATTCATGTACTATCTGTGGTGACACTCGCGCTGTGGATCCCGGCAGCTGTGCTGGCCGGCTGGCAGTGGCTGCCGCTACTGCTGTACGGGTATAGACCGCATGTGCCGCAAGTGCTAGCTCTCATAGCCCCTATTGCAGCAGAGGCAAGTAATGATTAATTGAGATATCTACTCATAGTTCATTTCGATTTTCTTTTCTTTCTGTTTCACTAAAAAAGACAGTCCTGTCTTTTCCAGTGAAGTGAAAAGATTTTGTATTCATTAGTTTGATTTGATAGTAAACGTTAGTTTATTTATTATTTTGCCTCCATTGTTTTAACATACAAAAAGAAATAATTTGCAATAATTACTATCATAAACAGGCGGCAACTAGTGTTCCTGTACTGAGTTACCTTGCGATAGACGAGCGACTCCGGGCTGCACTACTAGGCCGCATGAGGAAGCACTATGCCTTATTACATCCAGACCGGGCCAAGAGATATAGACGGAGTTTTTATTAATGATTGAGAGAAGCCTATGAATGAATATTTGACTCTAATACGAATGACCTCCATAAGGCGATGGTCAGGGGTTCATCTAGTCCAAGACGAGAAATTACAATGTGTCAGGAGAAATAGATTACATGGACAAAAGATGCATGCGCAAGCGCATCTAGAATAGTGACGGCAAAATGTTCTGTAAAAATATGTTAATTAAAGTTATTCAATTTAAAATATTGTTTTTTTTTAATTTTTGATGTGATTATACTCTATATTAATAAATTGCTTTCGTAGTTTTTAATTCTTTTGAAGTAAAATGTACTATTCCCTGGGTTACCGTTATTGGATTCCAATAGAATATTTTGTTTTTTTTTTGGTTATACATATAGGTATACTTGTGTTTACCTGCAATTTATGAAAACTACACAATTTTCATAGAACTATCAAACACAAATTAAAATACAGTTAAGTTGAATCAAAGCCAGGCTTTTGTTTAAAGGACGTGTGGTTTTCACGTGGTTCTAACCACGTATCGGGGAAACAGAGCATAACAAAACCTGAAATACTAGAATGTAAGCTGACACTCGGAAATTAGATCTGATGAAGAATACTAGTTTCTGTACAATTCATTTGGCTTAGATACGTAGTGGCACTTCATCGGCGCCGGACGAGGAGAGGACAAACGGAAAACACGATGATGGCTCAAAGCTGCACCTGGAGTGATGTATTTGACGACCAATCCAGGCAAAACCTGGATACAGGTTTCTTTGTAACAGGTAACTAAGCAGTTTTTTAAAAGTTTTTATTTATAATAAAATGTATTTTTTACAAATTTTACTTAATTTTGGCGATTATTAATTAGTAGTTCATTTTATAACAATTGAATATTGCGTCTTTGTAAACATGTTGGGTACAGCCATTTAATCAAATATTTTTATTTGTTTTCGTATTTTGTTTATATATGCGAACTTTTAAACACAAATGAATAGGTATTATAGTAGCAAGTTACCGTATTTTACATGAATCATTATTTTCAGCTTCAAACATACTTGCTTTTCTATACCTAGGTAGGCAAAGAAAAGCAAATATTAAAACACTCTTTTCTCTACTTTCCGTCCAATTTCAACGAACCAATTGAACGCAATTTTGTCTTGTTACCAGAGGAGAAAAATGAAAATATTTGATTCTCCCGAGTACTATCTAACCCACAACTGGCGCGTTTACAGTCGAAGACCTGCCATGCCTCGACGGTGTGTGTTATCTATAACATCTTTTATCATTCCAGGGACAATATCGGCATTGTTAGGCCTATGGCTGAACCTGGCTTTGTTGTTGACAAATCTACGATCAGACCTGAGCTACCGTAATTTAACCTTTTTTACGGTTATTGCGTGCGTAAGGCGCACTATGTCGGTCTTCTCTTCCTTCATACCCTTTAATCACTCAGGAAGGTGAGCACAAACGAACAATTAAGTAATCTCGTAAAAGTCTGAGACTAGAGATTACCTTAACTTAAATTGAGTACAGTAGGTATATTGAAAATGTAATTATAAAAATCCATTCGTCTTTATTATTATAGAAACACTTATGGATACATAGTATAAAATATTCAAACGTGTAGTTTTTTTTGAACTAATGCACGAAAAGCATTTTTAAAATCAATTAAATCAGCTTCACGCTGTATCCTGCACACAGCAGGGTAGGCAGAGGGAACCTAGTGTTAACACACTCCGTTCCCCATTTTCTGCCGAATTCTGGAGGCATTGCGTGTTGAGTGGCAGAACTCAACGCCGCTTAGCCTCGACACCAGAGCGAAGAAATGGAAATATAAATTTAAGTAAATATTTCATCTCCTCGAGTGGGGATCGAACCCACAACCAGTCGGTTTTACAGTAACACTTCGTGCCGCTGCGCCTTTATAAGTTTTATAGAGAAAAATAAATTAAAATCAGCTTCACGCAATATCCTGCACACAGCAGGGCAGGTAGATGGAACCTAGTGTTAAGTCACACCGTTCGCCAAATTCTAGAGGCATTCCGTGTAGAATAGCGAAACTCAACGTCGCGCTTTGCTTTACAACACCAGAGCGAAGAAATCAAAATATAAATTTAAATAAAAAAAATATTTCTTTGGGTGAGAATCGAACTTACGACTAGTCATGTTTACAGTCACACCTTGTGCCCCGGCGCCACGGCTGGCCTGTTTTATAGTTACTGAAGTAAATTGCTTTGCGCCGAAGAAAATTTGTTTTTATGTGTACGTGTAAAGTACTTAATGTGACTCGTACTTTATGGCTTAATATATTGTAAAAGCCAGCTGAATAGGTGTTGCCGGATTAAACATCTGACAATTGAACATTACTTTCTCGGATTTAGGAGATTACGCCCTGATGTTTGCGCCAGCTTCACTCGCTTGCAACTTGCGACGTAGTTTTATCTTTTAACATACATTTTGTCTGTAATCTCTGTGTATACCTATTATTAAGTTTGATGAGGCCGTCGTGATGCAGTAACGTAAGCGTACGACTGTAAACGCGACGAGTTTGGGTTCAATTCCCACTCGGGTAATTGAAATATTTAATATTTTTATTTACAAGGCAATGTTTTTTTATTTTTGGCGTTTAGTTCCACTACTTAACATGCAATAAAAATTATAAATTAAATTAGCTTCACTCTGTATCCCGCACACAGCAGGGTAGGCAGAGGGAACCTAGTGTTAAGACACTCCGTTCCCCACTTTCTGCCGAATTCTGGAGGCATTGCGTGTTGAGTGGCAGAACTCAACGCTGCGCTTAACCTCGACACCAGAGCGAAGAAATGGAAATATAAATTTAAGTAAATATTTCATCTCCTCGAGTGGGGATCGAACCCACAACCATTCGGTTTTACAGTCACACCTCGTGCCACTGCGCCACCACTGGCCTCAACATGCAATATATCTAGAATTCGGCGGAAAGTGGGCGACGGTAGTGCTTAATAGGGCCGGAGTACTTTAACACTACTTTTTCAAATCCTGCCATGTACGGAATACAGCGTGAAGCTAAAAAAACAAAAAAAGTTTATGACACGGTTATTGGAATCAAGTACTCTTTCTTAAGTACATATTTCCTTTTTATTAAATGTTATTTTGGACAAGATTCTATAACGAATGCGCAAGCATCGTCTACTATTTCCGAGTTATCATCAACTTTTTATAAGAATTTAAATTTGATGTTTTTCATTCCCAATAAATTTTTGGTGCCAGCAATATAGATTTTTTTTATTGTAATATCGGTAAGAAAAAAATTCACAATTTTGTTATTAATTTATTATAAAAATGAGAATGTAACAAGATTTTTAAATGTTTTAGCATTGAATATGGTATGAACAAGTTATCTTGTGACATTTTGGGATTTTGGGATTCATTCTTGTCAGTTTATGAAGTCGAGTGCCTAACACATGTATGTATTGAAAGATATGTGGTAGCGAAATATATAACGAGAGGTAAGCATAAAAAAAATCTTTTTTTAAATATACAGAGTGTTTTTATCATCACCACTTTAAATGAAATTACAGTTTTAATTACTGTATAAAAACCTAATACAATTAAAACAAAAGAGATTTTTCCAAAAATTAAAAAGTGATTTTTCAAACAAAATAATAAATAAAATTATCGTTGTAAAATAAAACGCCATTTGTCAAGAATGACGCACACAGACACAAACATATCAAAGCGATAACGCCGCACACGCCTCATTCACGAAATCAAATCTTAGGCAATGGCGGCGATTTTAATTGTGTAAAATAGAACGAGAAATATCCCTTTCCCGTTCTAGTATGGTTTTTGAGAATGAAAAGTGGCAGATTGGCAACGCTGGTACTTATTCGTAACTGCGTCACAGGAAATACAGTATGAATAAATATCGTGAAATGAAAAAAAAATCCTACGTCTAAACTGTTGAGGTATCTTGGTTACTTTCTTTAGGTATGGGTTTGAAATATTTTACCCTATATGCCGTTCCCGTAAAAGAAGCGCAGACGCTTTTATTCTGATAAATAATTTAATATTTTATATTTTTCAGGGTGGCCTATACAAAAGAGCCATTACATATTATATCAGGGTTTGTGTGTTTTCTTTGCTGCATTATACTCTCTACCACCACTCCTCGGCGTCGGTAAATACGCTTTGGACTTCTCTTGTCAATCTTGCGTCTTAGATATGATTATACCGGAAACATGGGAAAGGTTTATTGTCGTCCCTATATTCTTATTGCGGAGTGTTAAATCCACAGGTTTTATGTAAGTAAAATGCAGTAGGTAGGTATAAGATTTTGGTATTTGAGAAATTCCTATCTTATTAATCTATGAATATAACTTATTTTAAAAATATAATATATGTCGACAACAATGATAATTGTACAAAAGTGCAGGTTTAATTTACCACTGACAAACATTTTACACTGAATATAAAATTGATATTAATACAAGTACCTATTGAATCGTGAATACAGGTCGTTCCTTATATTATTTAAAAATGTATAGATATTTTTGGACATACCTAATAGGCGAAACAATTTTACCAACTCATATTTCCTGAAATACTCCAGCAATTTTAGGAAAATCACTTGTCAGTGAAATTTGAAGTGTCATTCAACCCTTATCATCTTATCTACAGAATACATTTTTCGAATATTTCTAAGTAAAATATTTTTTATATTATTTTCTTTAAGGATCGTTACGTTGATCTGGGCGAGGAACCTCGAATCAAAATATGACAATTCAGAAAATTTACTCAACGAATTCAAGTTTACAAATGTGAGTATCAACAATGTGAGGTTAGTCGTGGCGCAAGGGGCAAGAAATGTGACGGTAGCGCGATATTTTTTTGGTTATTTTTATTTTCTTCGCTCTGGTATCGAGCCAGAGCACGGCGTTGAGTTCCCCCCTACTCAACGCGCAATGCCTCCAAAATTCGGCGGAACATGGGGAACGGACATCTCAACACTAGGTTCCTTTTACCTACCCTGCTGTGTGCGGGATACAGCGAAACGCCATAAATAAAAACACCTGGAACGTTCCAAAACGACACTTATTTCTGTTCTTCATTATTAATTCACTTTTTGACACATAGTAAAAGATTTTACTATCTTGATATTTGTAACAATTTATCTGCGTTGACAATTGACATTTTAATCTTTCGTCTGTCTTTTATTGGAGATTATTAAATGATACATTTATAAGTACCTAGTTACCTAATTTTTACTATCATATAGTTCCAATTTCGTAATTCTTATAAAGATATTGTCTATTTATATTTTTTACTAAAGTAGGATTTATTATTTTGGTGCAATTATCATAAAAAAATATAAATAGTACTATAGTACAAAAGGCGGGATCGTAATATCGCATTAGATACTGATAGAATGAAATGGTAATGGATTGAAATCACGGCAGGTTTCATTTGTAACCAGCTTCTTTTTAAATTTTTTTTTTAATCAATACATTAATTATGTATCCCTCCAGTAAATGAAATTAACATAGCTTTAAAAAAATTAAAATCAAATCAAATTCACGCTGTATTCCGCACATAGGAGGATAGTCAGAGGGAACCTAGTGTTAAGAGACTCCGTTCCCCACTTTCATAACAGTATTTTTTTATTTCAGAGTGTTATCGTGATAACCATTGTGAATTTACTCTGCTGGCTACCAATCGCGACTATGCGTGGCTGGGTAGTGCTGTCCTATGCACTCGCTAGTGACGTACAAGTGAAGCCGTGTTCCACTTTGGTACAATGGGCCGTTTGGATTCATTGGGTATATGTATACTTATTAGAGGAATTTCTGTATTTATTTTTAAATAACTTTAATTTCAATCGACATTTACTTGTTAACTAAATTACACACACACACACACACACACACACACACACACACACACTCAAACAAATGTGAAAATTATAAGAAAATATGTGTATTAAATTAATATAAAGACTAATTAATTATCTTCGATATTTTTTTATGACAATATTATTATTAATACAATTACATAATAACACATTTCAGATAATTCATAAATGTTAGTTACATTTTATTTTTGTCTTTATTTTCAGATTTCGCCTGCAGTTACAGTAATAGCAATGTTTTTGGTTGACGAAAGAGCTCATCAAAAGATGATTAGTATTTGTAAAGGCGCCCGTAGAGTAGATGAAGATAAGAAGAAAGAGTAAACATGTTTAATGTTTATATACGAGATAACAGAAGTTAATATTTGTTTAGATTCATTTATGTGTATAAACAATATAAATATCTTTGAAAAATATATTTTTTAAGACTTGTTCTTTATTATGAAATAATCATTTTATTTGGGTAACAGTATGTATGTACCTTTATAATATAGCCTTAATTCTTTGTGAATTGGTATACTAAAAAAACATATTTAATCCTATTTAATAATGGTAAATTAATTTGAACTATTAGGTGCTTTGTTTCATACATAGCAGACATATGAGATTTTGTAATTTTATTAAAGCACTCAAATAAGAATGAATTATAATATCTTTATCATCTAAATTATTAAACTAGGTCTTTAAATTGCTATTTATTGTTGTAATTTATATTATTAACTTTATGCGTTCTGCAAATAGAAGGGGTAGGCAGAGGAAAATATATTGTTAAAACACTCCCTTCCCCACTTTCTGCCTAATTTTAAAGACATTGTAGCGGAACTTATCGCTGCGCTTTGCGAAGTTACCAGAGCGAAAAATTATATTTCTAATTATTATAATTTATGTAATCTTTGTCTTTTCTCATCTACATATATATATGATAGTAGGTTAAAGTACAAGTTTATCTGACAAAAACTACTACGACGTTTCTTAAAAAAAATATATATTATTTTTTGTGTGTAACAATCTTTCTTTCTTCACATCGTTAAATATATTATGAATTTTAATAAAATTTATGAGATGGTTATATTGTAGTAAAAGGGTAGGGTCACAATTCAAAATCACCTGATTTCGTGTTAACTTTAATAGTTAAAGTTAAATAACATTCATTTATTTGCAATATCAACATAATAATTACACAATTTATATATAAAGTGATACGAGGAGTTGCGTTGATTTATACAAAAATATTGTACTATATATTGTACGTCAGTCTGGTGCGGTACAATGTACACAGCGAATAATGGTTAACACCTCGCCCCTTTAGAGCTACGGGGGGAAAGGGGAAAATAAAATAGTTAAAATAGTCTAAAAATTGTAATGAAGGTATCAAGTTAGTTGAATAGATACGAATTTTATTGAATTGTTTGTCAAATTTTATTTATAATGGCTTTGTAACGTAATTTAAACAAAATTTTAAATATTTTTGTATAAATATGTATACGAAATGCCGATTCGTAATATAGAAAAAATGATGTCAATTTTATTAAAACAATATTTATAACGTTTTAGTAAAACATGATAAATATTAAAAAAAATGGTTCTGAAAATGTTCAATCATCGAATAATTAAATAAGCATGGGAAGGAATATACAATTTCCATATTACAAATTGTATTTGTTTAAACATAGTTACAATTGTTTAAACTTTGATAATCAAACAATCTTTGAACATCTAACTTATATTAATCTAACTTGATATCTTTATTAACAAAGCAGATAATGTTAAATCAATATGGAAGGCAAATTAGTCAAAATAGTTTTATTTATTATATTTAAGTAATATTACAACAAAATCCTAAATAGTAGTTGACGATCAAATTCAGAAAATTTTATTACCAACCTTTTGGTCCACAATAAGGCCTTTAATGCATATATTTACAGTTAACTATTTACTTATTCATATGTATATACAAGTGTAAAATAGCTTTATACATAGTATACAGTTCTGTAGATAATTAAAATTATACTGTACGAAAGTGAAGACATTCCAATATAAGGAACACGATTCTTATTAATATTTATGACATATCAATAACATTATTATATATTCTGAAGACATGTTTTTATTAAGGGCAATGTGTTTACATTATCTATATGTACTCCTAGAGTAGTCAATAAATCAATAAAGCTTTCTTACAGTTATAATATATTTATATTGTAAATTATGTATCATTAATATGAACAATGTTTATTTATCTATGCTGATTACAATTATTAAATATAGCACTTTTAGTGTAAGAATTTGTTGAAGTTCTTTATATTTCTATGCTAACACAGCGCGTTACTGTTTGTTTCGTTCATTTTTTTTATACACTTAATCAAAATTATCACACGCACTTTTCACATCTTTGGAATGAGCTAGAGTTTCGATATTAATCTATTCTACTATTATTTACATAGTTATATTCATTATTATCTGCATGGTAACTATCAGTAATGTATTTCTCTTCTATATTAGTAGTATATACCCTGTTGCTGTAGGTGTCCTCGGTGGACGTCGTGGAAGAGGGGGTGGAGGGGCTGTTGAGTACGATCACTGGGTAATCGCGTCGCACCCCTCTGAATGGTTCCTGCTAAATCTGCTCTAGCATCGTCTCCCTGTTGTACTTTCTCCTCTCCAGCATTGGAATGAAGAAAAGAATCAGACCACTCAAAGATATCGTACCACCAGCCACGTAGAAACCCGGCGCGTAAGATTGTAACGAGTCATATAGCCAACCTAAAATAATAAAATATTGATTATACAAAGGAAGAACGAAGTGAACGGAAATAGTTTGTTTTAAAATTATAATATTAAATAAGCAAAGCTCTAATGTAACTATAAATAATAAATATCATAAATATATCATTCTGATGACATTAATTAATGCCTTTATAAATATTATTATTATTATCATAAGTACATATCACATGATAAATATAGTAGTCATGTCACACATGACTGGTCATGTGAGGACATCATTCAAAACGTAGAACGTGATTGAGATAACATAAAGCAAATACAAGTAATACCTGCAAAAGGAGGTCCTATAAGAGATGCAATTCCTTGAAACAGTAAAAGTAGACCAAATGCATTGGTTAATTTTTCTATACCCAGAAGGTCCACTAGTACTACTGAAGTTAAACCGACGTAAGCACCAATGTTAAAACCAAAAGCTGTCGCATACATTGCGAGTCCCCAAAATTCCCAGCACGCCATTGCCAATGCTGTACCTGATTGAATAGAAAAACAGAAGTTTATCATTTATTTTTTTAATATAAAGAATAATTATTGAAATTATATCTGCTTCACGCTGTATCCTGCATGTGGCAGGGTAGGCAAAGGGAGCCTGTGTTAAGACATTTCGCTCCCCTCTTTCCGCGAAATTCTGGCATTTTCGCGTTTTTTCATGCGTTGTGTGGTGGAATTCAACGCCACGTTTTGTCTCGACACCAGAGCGAAGAAATAAAAATATTAAAAATATTAAATTACAAATACTATAATAATCGAGAAAATTAATTGTGATACTTACTAATCCCTGCAATAGTCAAGCATATATTGTATGCTAATAGACGGTTGACCCAGGGCTTATCGCTAATGTATCCCAGGATTATTCTCCCAATAAGATTTGACGCACCAATTATAGATATCAAATAAGCTGGATTCTCGATGCCTAACTTTTCGCTCATCGGCACCGTATACACATACGGAATATAAAACCCTATACTAGTTAGAAAGTTTGATAGCGCAAATAGAATGAATACAGGGTCGACTAGAAGAGAAACGTCAAGCATTTCTGATAAGGCAGCCTTCGACTCCTCCGAACACGGCAACCATCCACATCTCTGATCGCGTTCTTCTTTTTTTATAGTAATTTGTACTCTATCAGGTGACGCGGCTCTATACTTTGATAAACTAGTCATGCTTCCTTGATATAGAACATCTGGTCTCTGCATAATACCACTGCCGTGACGTGAGTGGGAATGATTCTTTTGTTCGTGTGGTTTGTTTAATGCAGGCTGAGACAGGGTTAGTCTCGCTACATCATCGTCATATTTACCATTCGCTCGTGCAACCTGCTCTGAACTTTGTGACCTTTTAAGCGGAGATTTGCTTTGCTTAGGTAACATTGGCTCAGTGGCCGGCATCCTGGGTCTTTCGGGTACAGGCCTGAACATAAGTCCTAGTGGAATACAATTTAGAATAAAAGCTCCTATAAGAGCCATTGCACCTCGCCATCCATAGTTGGATATCAAAGCTGACGTGATCGGTGCAAACAGAAAAGTGCCAAGACCAGACCCACATACTGCTATACCTAAACAATGAAAGAGGTTTATAATTAATATACATATATTCTGTTTCATATTAATCACATAACGTGTTATCTGAGATAAAACAAACCTGTAGCAAGACTTCGATAGCGTTCAAACCACACGGTAACGCTGACGATCGCCGGAAGGTAGATAAGACCGAAACCCATACCAGCGCCGACGCCCACTGTGAAGATGAGGGTGGTCACGTTGTTCGCGAAGGCTGAGATAACTACGCACGCGGCGGAGAGTAACGCGCCCGCCACCGTCACGGCCCGACATCCCCAACGGTTCACAAACGAGCTTGATATTGGACCTGTAAGAGACAATTTACGTAATTATAATTTTATATAACGAGTTAATTACTTTGTTTTTACTATATTGATAGACATAAGAAACATGAATAAATTACTTTTGCGTATTATTTACGAATATTTTTTTATGTTTAACACTATTATCGTCATGATTTTGAGAAATTAATAAATAACATTATATAACAAAAAAATAATTAATTATAGTATTTACCAAAACTATATATAGAGGTCAGTCGTGGCGCAGCGGCACAAAGTGTGACTAAAACTAACTGGTTGTGGGTTCGAGTCCCACTCGAGGAGATGAAATATTTACGGAATATATTTCCATTTCTAAGCGCGGCGTTAAGTTTTGTCACATAACACGCAATGCCTCCAGAATTCGGCAGAAAGTGGGAAACGGAGTGTCTTACACTAGGTTCCCTCTACCTACCCTGCTGTATGCGGGATACACCGTGAAGCTGATATATATAGAGCTTACATTAGCATTCTAAAATGGATAAAATTTTTATTATTTTACTTAATTTTACTTTGCTTAATTATACTTTTTTTTAAAACTTAGAACGTTAATTAAGTTTTAAAAAATAATTAAAATAAAAAATATATATTTAATGAAACGTATTATAGTTGGCTCTTATGCTATTATTAAATACCTGAACTCAACGTGACTCCAACAAGAATGGACACAATCCACGCAGTCTTGCCTTTGCCCTCGTTGAAGTAGGTCAGGAACTCTGCGTAGAACACGCCGAACGAATAGGTCATACCATCAGCTGGAACGAGCGACGCTTATTACTTAAAAGGTCATTCATTCATTGAACTGCAGTATGCCGAATATAATATTGTCCAGTTGATCGAGTCAACATATAAAATAATTATGCCAAGGTAGTCTATTAAAAAAAAACTAGTTAACTAGTTCTCGATTTTTATTAATGTATTTTTTACATTTCATGCAGAATAAACTAAAAAAAATAAGTGACAAGATTCTCGTACACTTGTTGTAACCAAATCGGTGAAATGAAATATACGATTCGATTAAAAATAAATTAAATAACTGCCGACTAACTTTCTGCCGAATTCTCAAGACATTGCGTGTTGAGTGGCAAAACCCAACGCCGCGCTTAACCTCGACACCAGAGCGAAGAAATGGACATATAAATTTAAGTAAATATTTCATCTCCCCGAGTGGGGATCGAACCCACAACCAGTCGGTTCTTACAGTCACACCTCGTGCTACTGCGCCACGACTGACCTCATTCTAATTCGATGAATTATGACACATTTAAGGTAAATTTAAATTCCATTTCCAATGGAATTTAAGAAAACGCTTCATCTAAAAACTCAGCCAAATGATTCTTTATTCATCTTGCTTCAATATTCAGACAATCAAACGACGCAAATGGTGAACGTAGAGCAAAAATTATTTCATAAACGAAGTGACATTCGATTTGATTCATTTGAAGCCGCTACCAATGTTGAAGCGACGCCCACTCCAAAGTAGGTTAACATGATAGACACCACATGACGATGGTGTATCTCGATCGCGACGGCCGACACACGCCGTGCTAATGAACAATAGATCGGCCTATTTCTTTCTATCGAGAGCGCCTCAAAGGGCTTCCTATTGAAGCGCGAACAAAGGAAACAGGGAACTGAATATATAGTTTTATATTATTTATTATTCAATATAGATTATAATATAAAAAAATATTTCCTTCTATTCCAGGAACGTGGTGATTGAGGTAAATTAAAATCTTTCTCGAATTATGCAAAAGTTATATTTTTAGGATTCCGTATTTTTTAAGGAAAAAAGGAACCCTTATAAGATTTTGTCCACTTTGTTGTCCGTCCGTTTGTCTGTCTGTCTGACAAGAGCCTTTATCTCAGGAAAGTTTGGAGATATCGAGTTGAAATTCAAACCATATGTCTAGATCTAGGGCTCCATGATTTCCTAAAAAAAAACGTATTCCTTCCTACATATACTATTTATTTTAAAAAATATGTGACTGTTATACAGAAAAAAACGCGTATTTCAACACTATAAAGCGAATCAAAATTAATAGGGTACTTCCGGCAAACCTAGAATTATGTAATTTAACACCTGAAACTATACATTTGTGGTTAAATCCTAAAAAATAAAAGCCTTGAAATGGGGGCAAAATTTGGTATTAAAGTCGCTAGTTCAGGTGAAGTATAGATGAAACGGTTCTGGCTAAGATAAGCCTGAATTTCAGAAAAAGCTTGAGATCTCCAATTTTTGTACGGTACCCTCGGTGTACGAACCCGACTCGTACTTGTCTGATTTTTTCATTTAAATATTAATAAAAGTATTTAACATTTATTCTAAATAATTTTCTATTATCTATTTATGAACTATTTTTTTGATTTTGTTATGGAAAATAATTTTTATTTACAACTTTTAAACAGCTCTATGAATTATAAAATGTATTTAATTGTGTATTACTCTATACTTTTAAAGGATTAATAGTATTATTATTTTATCTTCTAGTGAAAATCTTTAAAAAGATTATGTGTAAGTAGAAGGTATTTTATAAAAGACATTATAATGCACGTAGCTGGTCACAAGATAGGCACGTGCACCAGACTAAGACAAGACGTGACGTTATGAGATTGCCTGCAAGCCTGCAACACTCAGTTTATACTGAATATATATAGTATAGTACTTTTGTTTACAGACCTCCCACAATATTCGCTTTAGATAAGTTAAAAGACCCTAGGGGTACCTGTATCCTTTCTACTTTCTTCTCAAACAGATATATTGCAAGTTAGATTACATTGCACTCTGTTACAATAGTCCTATTAATAATATATAGTCGTATATTATAAATGTTTATGTTTGCGAAACTAGTTAAACAGATTTGTATAACATTTTACATTAATTATAGCTTATAAGCTTATATATCAGAATATCACAAGGGTTTCAATTTAATTGGCTATAATATAACAATAAGCTTAAGCAGAAAGTGGAGAATGAAAGTGTCTTAATGGGAACGGAGTGGCTCACCACTAGGTTTCCAGGTTGCCTCTGCCTATCCTGCTATGTGTGCGGGATACAGCGCGAAAATAAAACTTAAGCGGGCGAAGTAGCGCGTGGGGTTGTAATAGGCATCGTTTTAATTTTCACAATTTATTATAATAATATAGCACGACTTATTTATATTTACGTAATATTGTATTCATATTACTTTGTATTATTGACTGTTGCTATCAAATTACAATAACATTTGCTATATGAATCAGACAATTGCAACAAATACTTTGAAATATTCAACTGTACGCATTATATATCTACAATGTACACACTACACATATAAACAATACACTTGCTGCGTAATGTGTAATTTAAATACTTACTAATTAACAGTAAATCTATAGAGAACGAGGCAATAACTATTGAATTTGAAATTGGAAATTCAATCCCGAAATGGCAGCATAGAATGGTAAAATTATATTGAAGCAATCCTTCACTCTGTATCACGCAAACCCGCACAAAGTAAGACAGAGGAAACCTTAAGATATTTCGCTCCCCTTTTTCAGAATATTTTTTAAGATATTGCGTGTTAAGTGACGGAACTCAACGCCGCGCTTTGTCTACTAAAGCGGGTTTTATTTTTAAATATATTAATGCCGCCAGTGGGAATCGAACTCGCAACCGTTGTGGTAGCAGTCGGGCGTCGTCCCACGATATAATACTAATAAAATGAGATTATTTTATAATGTATAAGATATTTAATTAACTGTACTAAATTAGAGTTTCTAATCTATTTGTTTGTTTATACTATGGCAATGAGAAATGCGAGGTAAAATAAACGTCATCAAACAGCACTCGTGTTGCGAGGAAAGCTGATATTGGATAAACTCACACGTGCCATATTTGAAATGCTTATATTAACAACGAGTGAAGTGGGCGAAACGTTTTCAGTCTAATAAACCATATTTTTTAATGAAAAAATATCCTGTGACTATTTTAATTGTAAATTATAGCTAGATTCATTATATAATGAAAAATACTGTATCTTATTTATTTTTTATATTATATAAAATAAACTAAAGTATGTAGGTTAACACGCTATGTTTATAAGAAATAATCATTTTTGTTTGTTTTTTTTTGTTGTTGTTAGCCTTGATATAGGATACTAATAATAATTTTAACTACATTCATATACCTACGTACATTAATAAAGATTATAAAAATATCAACGGACTAAGAATGTAGGTCATTAGCTTCTTTCTTTTCTTATACTTCTACAATTGAATATTATTATTATATTGATTTAAATTCTTATTCTTATTTTCGTCTCTATATTGTTTATATAAAACATATAATAATTATTCTTATAATAGATATATTGTGGCCAGTCGTGGCACATTGGCACAAGCGTGTGACCCTAAGCGCGACAGATTGTGAGTTCAATTCCCACCATATATATATATATATATATATATATATATATATATATATATATATATATATATATATATATATATATATATATATATATATATATATATATATATATATGTAATATAATTTTACTATTACAATTTTATATAATGTGCAAACAATATTAAATTATATCGTAATTTCATTTGTCAAAAGCAGACCAAAATAACAAATTCTTTAACAAACTACTCTTATCACTCGCTTTATTGCCATTCTGATATTTGAAACGCTCAATGTTGTTGAATCACGAAGTAAATATGGTTTCTAACTAAAATAAACTTTTAAAATATATATATATCTTTAAAAATGTTTTTTTCGATATTTGCTTAATTTTATAATTAACGTTGTGCACAATATATTAATAAAGTATATTTCTCAAGGTTCAAAAATTTAGAGAATGTATCTAAAACTATGAACTATCTAATACTAAAATAGAATATAAATGCCTAAACAACATGATATATTCAGCATTTTTATTTCAGTAGCTCGATCCTGCTTGGTGATTATCATATTTTGATAAAATCAATCAATATTCACTTGACTGATAAAAATATATTGATCGATCGCTTTCATCACGAAGAGCAAAACATTTTTCAATAAGATAGACATACGAAATAGTCAACATGTGATATGTCAGAAATAAACTGATAACCTCAAGTTATATTAACTTTAGGTAACTTTTGATAACGACTTGACACACCCGATTTTTTTTATACTTTAATAAACATTACTTTTTGGTTAATTGGTTCCTTAGGAACTACAAATATATGCAAACAAGTTTCAAGCAACAAAACGAAAAGCGGACAGCGGAGTGTAGTAGGTTTTGATTTATGTGGGATATTGCAAAAAGTTAACCAAGAAAAAAAGTATGTCTTCAATATAGAATGCAACTTCAGTCATTCTTTTTGCAAAGGTGTTTGTAAGACGGAGAATTGACCCCGGAAACTGAACCAGTAGGTCAATACAATAAATCACTAATCTTTTATTAATTACTTGGCTTATTTTTTACGAAAGTATGTTTGTTTATTCTAATGTTCCAAATGTATAGGAAACGAAATAAAATATATAAATACTTATTTAGAAAACGTATAAAAATTTGAACGTAGCAGGACTTGAACCCGTGAGTCCTGGAAACCGACCAGGCGCTCTGACCACTAAACCATATGTTCTCATCAAGCTACGTTGAAATTGTTCTACGCTTGTTACAACTTATTTGTGTTGTTAGCATCTCTGTACGGAGAAATAACATTATAAAAATATTACAGATTAATATTTCGGCATGTTATAATATAATCGACACAAGCGTGTGGATGTAATCGCGACTGTCGTATGTTCGATCCCCAAAACAATGAATAATAATTTATTAATATTTTCATTTCTTGGCTCTGGTAACAAGGCAAAGCGCGGCGTTGAGTTCCGCCACTCAACACGCAATGACTCGAAAGTGGGAAATGAAGTGTAACACTAGGTTTCCTCTGCCTACCCTGCTATGTGAACTTGAAATTTAATTACTATACGCAATTTTTTGCTACATATATATATTTTCTCAATATATAGATAATACGCTCAATTAAATATAGATAATATGTTCAAGAGCAATCTATACGCGAACTATAACATTGACCTACTGCAGGTTTTAAAATAAACACATTAGTGACGTGGCTGTAAATATAAGCCAAGTACGAATTATTAGTAATATTCTGAAGAAAGTAGGTAAAACGGTTACGTTTTACCGGATTTAAAATATCGGTTCGGTTTAATATCGGAATTAATAATAATTGTAAGCAAATAAAAAAATAATTGGTAAAAAAGTAAATTCTTAGCGGTTGTGACAATATGATTTATATAATAATGTACGATATATTATAATTGTGACTAAACTAAAATCTATTTTTAACAATCATAGTGACTTTATTTAATAATAGAATTTCAAAATTTGTGGATTGTAGATATGTGCGATGTAGTCTTGATATGTCCTTTGCTATAATATAAGGCAATTGATGAATCACCGTAAGAATTTAAAATAAGACTTCCGGTTATTAGTTAGCAATTATTACTAGCAACTAGCAAAAAATACTATATGAGAGTGACAAAATACAAAAATATATTACAAATTATATGACTGAAAAGATAAAATTATATTAAACCGATCTATTTTTAAGTAAAAGTGATGTTCTCCTAAAGATGGAAAACAAAATAAATGTAGAAATGTAATAAATAAACGATAAATATGTAATGTTATCGTGACTACCTTGATAGAGCACTTTAATTACAACTCTAGTGAGTTGATTAAAAAAAGAAATGTAAAAATCAGAACCACTACAGAATACGTCGAATCAAAAATTAGTGTAGTGTATGGACATGCGAACAGGACATTACAAAGTTGTCATTTTGTCATTGGTTCATTGGTCGGTTAACTACATGGTCTTATATTACGTATTACGAATCAATTTGATTCAGCGCTTGTTGATAAATCGCTCGTAGATTTTGTTTTCCTTTTGAAATTATTAGTATTTTTTTTTGGAATATTCAATTTGTTAATAAAGTAAGTTTACTTTTTATAATTCAATAAGGTTAGTTTTTATATTGTCCAGATAATAATTACTATTAATTTTTACTCGCGTAGTCGAATGGAAATGACTATGAGTTGTGTATGCAGTGTGACACATAAACACGTCCTGAGTGCTCTAACCTCCAAAACAATGGGCTACATCAAACGTAATCGTTAATACGTGATATAATATCACCTTCCTTGATAAATTGACTATTAGACACAAAAAAAATCAAACCGAACCAAGAGTTCCTGAGATTATCACGATAAATCAAACTTACTATTTAACCTCATAATATTAGACGACATATATAAATTACCATAAGTTTATATTCATTTGTATGAAGAAAAATAACGCACACCACACAATGGCAGGGAGATGTATAATGTATTCCGGGTCAGCTTTAATTTATTCCAGGCTTCATTAGGAGTTAGGATATATGGCGGCTTCAGCCCGCTTTGGTGGGCTTTACATGGTTTATACTTCATGTCTAAGTATAATTTAAATGCACTTAATGTCACTTACAGATACTTCTAAAAACGTAACACTTTCCTATATAAGCATTGTATTTTAAATAATTTGATAAGAATATATATATTTTTTATTTTTTCTGAATAGAAAAGACTACTGGCCCAGCAGTAATTTAGTTACTGTTATTGTGTGTGTATTATACAAAATATGAATCACGTAAAAGAGATACTTTAAGTATTAAGAAACTATCCAATTTATTCCAGAAGATAGGAGTTTTAATTACATTATTCAATATCGTGGAAACTATATCGCGTTATCCTAGTGGGACGTTACCGCTTTGACCCGGTTATTTTCAAAACGTTGAATAATGAGGAATACTACACATGTGTATGTGAAACTATGTGAATTATCAACATTCTTTGAAAATTAAAACAAATCGTGCAAACATTTTAGTTTTGTTATCATCACCAAATTTATTTTATTCGTCATTATTAACTCTTTTCTCAAGGTTCATGTTATCTATAAATGATATATAAATATTTATTAGAAGTTTCGACTAATAGTTTTCTTTAGTTTAGTTCGTATCTATCAACACTATATTCCTTTTCGGTAGAACAACAACAATTTATATATTTTCGTAATAGTCTATGTGTTTTGTTGACGCGGCTGGCAGTTTTCATCTGAAGATGTAGTTCAGGTAAGATAAGACGAGTGGTATAATCTAGATCTTGTTATGCCTTAATCGAATTAAGTGGCCATTACCTTACATTCACGAACACTACATTAGACACTTAAATTAATAAGGATATTAGTCTTTCTAGCTGCAGTCATATCAGTCACTTTACTTCTGAAAAGTAATTGTAATTTTGATAATGTTTCCATTTAAACCATAACTGTATGTAAAATATCTACATATCTATGCACATTTAAAGTGTTATTACGTTACAATTAAACGTTTTGTTTACAAAATATTTTTTTTGATAAGAACATACAGAAGTATAAAACTAAAAATTTTGTTTTGATATATTGACAGGTTAATGTCATCCAAGGTAAACAAAAAAATATCAATAATAATCAACATAAAGTGATGCTTTATTAAACAAATATTTGACAAGTGCGACGAATCACGCGTTCTGTGATGATGAAGCGACATCAATACTGATGACAGATAAAAGTAAAAATAAGTATTTATTAATAGCAGAGACATCACTTTACAAATAAATAAATTAGGTCTACGTCGCAGTCGATAATGCATCATTTAAGACAGTAGGCTTGAATGCACATGATAGCGGAGATGCGGGTTTAGGTCTGCTTCAAGATAATTTTATTATTCTTAAAGTCTTTGTTTATTTTTTGTTATTATTTTATGTTCCCGGTAAAAAGTTTATAATTTTATATTTTTTCCTTAGTACACAGAATAATATAGTATAAAAAAAGGTAAGATTTTCTTTATCTAATTCTCTAAATGTGGACGTTAAAATTATGTTATTTGTAAATTCTAAAAAATGAAAATACAATAAGTTTAGTATTTCTTTTAAATTTTAAAATATATTAAATTTAGTTTCTTACTTATTTTACGATTTTAAATGGTCCAATTACCAATATGTAGCTACAATGTCACAATAAACGAAGGAGACGCGAGGACGAGACGACGAAAAGATAACGAGGCCTAAACAATACTAATATACATCGTTTGATATATTTATTACTCCGGCCCTTATCGTTAAAAGCACTTAGCATATTATTAAATCTAATATTTCTATAAGACTGAGAATCAGAACAATTTAAAAATAAATAAATTGAATAATTAATACATTTTGCGACAAATATGTTAGAATTCGTTAATGATAAAGCTAAATAAGCTTTATGTGGAAAAGTTATCATATAAAATAAAAGCGAACGTGTCACACATAATAAAATGCGTGGTTAAAAATAAACGACTTGTGTTCACAACATACTGCAAGGTTATCCGATTGATCATTGGTATAATCGTTATTGCAAAAATTTTCCTTTATAATATATTAAGTATAAGTATATTTAGTTTGATTTAATAAAATAACGAATTGATTTTTTATTTATACTTATTCTTCATTTTCATTGACTTCAAATGTCTAAAGAGAAATAAAAACAATGATTTCAATATATTGTTAAATTAATATGTTTATTTAAATGCACTTATAACATATGAACGAACTGAAAACGAAGATATACTCGTATGTACATTCAATCTTGTTTTAAATATTTTTTGTAATTCGTTATATATATTCACGCTCTATTCCGCACATAGCAGGATACGCAGAGGGTACTTAGTGTTAAGACCCTCCATTTCCTAATTTCCGCCGAGCTCTAGAGGCATTGCTTGTTCAGTGGCAGAACTCAACGCCGCGTCTCTTCAGCAGAGCGAAGATATGAAAATATAAATTTAAATAAATATTTCATTTCTTTAACTGGGGATCGAACCCACAACCAGTACTGTTTACAGTCCGACACGTGCCACGCAACGACTGGCCTCATTATATATTATTATTAAATCGTTCTCGTTCTACAATATTGTTGATAAACGTAAGCGTCTGATTAAAAACTTACCTATACAAGGTAAATTGACGCAGTTAATGTCAAGAGTGGCGTAGAAAGTAAATAATTCATTTACATACAATGTCGATAATGTTAATACGTAAGGAGTAGTAGCTTAGTAACACTATACGAGATATATAGTATAGTAGTAGTAGACAAGTGTAGTATAGTATACTTCTACTACTAGTATACAAACAATCGTTAATTTGATTTTATTGCGTTGTACTATTTTGTTTATCTACGGTAGTCGCAGCGTGCCTTTATTGCGGCGAGACACAACCGCATTGCAGAATCAACATGGAAAATTTAAAACTAAATACTGTTATTCTTAAAGGTATAAAAGTCAATAAATATTAATATCTCGGATGTAACATTATTATTCAGTTTCATTTGTTATTATATTTAGGGCAATACTCGGTAAAGGAATATACCTGCTCGTATTTGTATTTGCTAATAGGTAGTACTAGGGTAAATAGGTTATTTGTTAAATACCTATGGTAATTTTATTCGTTTTGCGTTTACTTAGAACAACTACTTATTACATGTTTTTAAAAAACACCTTTTACGAATTTTTATCGTGTATTATTAGTTGGTTTAATTGTAGAGTACAAACATGAAAATTGCTTAATATATTAATTTCAATAATATTTACAGCTGTATATATATGTATTACTAGCGGCCCATTCGCGGCTTCGCCCGCATACTACCTATAAGTAAATTATTATGCTGCATTTGCCATAAGATTGATAATATAATTTATATATTTAATCATTTTTCATAATTTTGAGAAAGTGCAAGCACTACGTCGTTGCTTGCTAGGACTAAATCGGCGGTAAGGGCGCCCCTCGCGGGAATCGAGCCTAGGCTTGTGGTCGTAAACAGAGCATTGAATAATTTTAAGTTTACATTTTCTAAAAAAGTTTGCGTGCAAATCACATGCTATAAAAGCCGAAGATTATATTCATTAAATTTTCTTGATGATGAAATAACTGTCGCTCGTAAGTTTTTAATATAAATGTGAAATAAAAATCGACGAAATATCTCTTTACGATTTTCAATTATTTTTTGTCACCAAATGCCTTATTGTCACTTATTTATAAGAAATAGATATATGGTGTCGCGGACTTTTTTTTAGATCTAAAATAATAGAATATTTTTTTCATACAACGTATTGAAGTATAACTAACTACGTGTGCCGCGCACGCGCTTAAAGCGATATTAAAGCAATTCGATGGCGTTCGTTATTATTGTTATTTCGTTATTTAAGGCTAACTACGACTTACACCGTAATGTTATATAGCCTATAGCACTTCTGAAGAACGCAGCTTTTATACTAAATAAAAAAAAGTAAATCGGATCAGTACATCTGGAGATCTTAGCGTTTAAACAATCAAACAAAAAAGCAAACAAACTCTTCCGTTATATTATGTTAGTATAGATACTAACAATTCATGATCTTGAATCGATTTTAATTTCCAAAAATGATATTATAAATATAAAATATAATTATAACATTTATAGTGTTTATATATCATAAGTAACATAATATTAAATGCGTTTACATATCATTAGGCAGACCTTTTCTAGGTGACACTTAGACATGTCCCTGTTAACAAAGAACGCGTTGAACGTTGACAGTAAAAATAATGAGGTGACATTAACGCCACGAAGATATTAAGTAAGTAATATATAACTTCCCCATTGGTGAACTATTTTTATAGTGAAATATTTTTATTATTGAAATAGTTTTTTATGGTGAAAAAATATTTTTTGTGTAATCATTAATACTAAGCAGTTACTATAAGTTGTTTTATCTCGGACAATTGTCTGTGAGTATTACTTACATGTGTAACGATTCTTTTATAATAATAATAGTCGTATTTAGAACAGGCCTAATATTTTTTAATTAAATTTGAGGTGTAAGTAACTCTTATGTTTCAAAATAAAATACTACTACTTTTCGGAATCAAAAATTATCCAAAGAAAGGTATGTTATTTTCGAGACAAAAAAGTAAAGTATATAGTAGCTTTACTTTTATTTCATTGTGGTATGAAACACCCACACAAATAACTTACTGAAAAAAAGTATTTTTAGTTAGCCAATATTTTTTTTCCAAATTAAACTCAACTGTCAAGTACCATTATAAAATATTTTAAGAATGTTTTTCTACATGTAGCATCCAAGCAGACCAATTAAAGAATAACATTTTAAATAGCTATCTTGCTTCTGTATCCGAGGAATGTCTAAGGTAATTAGCGTGGAATGTAAAGACATTATCAAGACAACAAAGACCTTGATGGTCATGAGTACCTAAAGTTTCGGGGGCGTTTCTTTGTTTGGCTTTTGTTTTACAGATGATCACACGGACGTTTATATCACCGATTAATACAAAGGCGGTGACCTCGTCGGAACCCTGCAATACAGTATGAGTAGATTGCCAGTCATTGCTTACTGCTATCTTCATACTATATAGAAAAACATATATGTTGATATATTGAAAGCTTTTATTTATTTCTTCGTGTTTATTAATTACGGAATCTTAGTTAATAGTTCTGTTATTATTAATAAATTATGTAAAAGGCTATTCTTAGGAATTCATTGCAATTCAGTTCTTGTTGATAAATAATTTTATTTATTACTTTTTATTTTAATCTAACTGAATATTAACTTATGAGACTATCATATGTTTTGATTTTATACAGTGATTGTGATCGTAAAATATATTAAAACAGTATTAAAATATAGTACAACAAGCCTTTGTACTACCAGCTTTGTATGTATAACGTAATGCATCAATGTATCGAAAAAAGTTTAAAATCGCATATTTTACTATTAAACATTGAAAAATATAGTAGTAGTAGATTAGATGTTGCCATGTGAGAACATAATTGACGGCCCTCTCTTATCTCATTTTCTAATCTGTCTCGATCTCTCGCTTATTCCTGATACTCTATCGTATCGTGGTCCCATCACTCAATAGACTATGAGAGAAAAGGAAATGAGTGAGCACTAGTGTCCTATCTTTTAAATTGTCATTGATCTTAAAAATATATATAAAATATATAACCGTGATAAACAGTAACTTGATGATATATGAAATGAATCTGTCACAAAGATATGTATGATAAATGTTATCATTTTATTTACTGTTCTACAATGTGCCTTTATTTACTTCGCCTGTCAACATTTTCATCACTTTTGAGTCACACATGTTAAATCATTTTGTTTATCTGCTTACTTTGTTTACTTTGCTAATTTATACATTTAATGCAAATTGGTTTTAACGCAAATATTTATAATATTTGCAATATACATATATGACATTACTTTTATATTATAAATATTTTTATAGACAAGTTTTGAAAGAGTGAGTTTAATGTAGCTGCGTGTAATGTAAAAGAATATCTTCTATAAGGAAGTACTGTCGTAAATACTACAAAAATAGTCAAATCATGAAAATGTTGACAGGCAAAGTAAAAAAAATATACAGAGTCAGTCGGGTATAGAGGGTGACCGAGCGAAGCGAACACTGATTATATATAAAATGAAATACAAAAAGTGATAAAAATAATGAAAATTAAACATGGCCAATTGTTAGATTAGTGGAGGGAGAATTCATGGAAATTATATGTAAACTTGTGGAATATATTTTAATATAACACTACTGGCATAAGCGCAATTTGTTGATTACTTGTACAGTTAAAATATTCCGATAAAATAGTCTGTTTATCCTTATAAATACATACAATAGCGTCTAGTTCATAATAAGTGGTGCTGCACGTGGAAGTGAATAACAAAACGGATAATAGCCTTTTTAGAATATATTTAATGATAGAGAAAAAGTGGCTTAGATGGAATAAAAAAAGGTTTTGGTTTTTATTGAACATATTTTTTTAATTGGAATTTATTTTAAAAAATAATAACGCACACAGTATTACATTAGGAAGTTATTTACGGCCTTAATTTATTCGGATTGTTTTGTATTATATTAAAGCACTCTTTTATAAGTACCATCAAAATTACTTAGACTCTAAGTAAGGCGCACAACCGTGTAGATGTGAACAATGCTCAAGCAAAGAATAGTTAAAGTACTCACTGACTATGTGAATCATAAAAGATGCGAAAACCACCATCCAACCCCATCCGCCGTCTGGCGGGGGTGGCAGGCTCTCGGAGCCCTCTCTCGACGTCTCGACTGCCTGCGAGGTCCCATTCTTCGCACTCTTCACCGCACCATGCGACATCTTGATGCAAAACTATTATTATTTGGCACTTATTTATTAGATACTTTAAGGCAGTGTGCTATGCTCGTATGTTGATATGATAGATTTCAATTCACTTTTGTTTTCTATATTTGGTATTTAAATAGAGGCACTTAATGTTTTTATTGAAAAAAGGAAGCAACGTTGCAAAAGGTATGCTCATAAGATTAATGATTAAACCATGATCTATTTGTACTAGATCATGACAGTTATGTCTATCTGCGGTTCAATGTAACCTCCAGATTTCTGAGCTGTGGATAGTTTTGGAAGAACATTTTTGGCTTGATATCTGGAACAATAAAAAAATATATATATTTAAAGAATACACAATATATTTTACATTTATTGTTTGATAACAATTCTATTATTATTGTAATACTGTACATTCCCATATAATTAACGTTTTTTTGTCAATAACTGTGTGTGGGCAAAACCAATTTAAAGTATTATGAGTATAGGGAATTTTCAACATTAGTATCAACATAAAATGATAATTATCATCACAATAAACAATAACAGTTACTGTTTTGTAATTTAATTTAGTACGTAGTATCTACAAGCAACCGTTTAATTGACCTCATCTTATCTGACAATGCGATATTTGTATCAATCCTTCCTTGGGAATTACTTATGCAATTCTATACTATTATACGAATAATTAGCTAGATTGGGTTTTTATTTATTATATACTAGCGGCTCGCCCACGGCTTCGCCCGCTTAAAATACATGATTATTGATTTAATAAGCAGAATTGATTGACAACTATAATGACTTCTAATATGATTTTTTTACGACATTATCGTCAAAGAATTTTCGATTGTTTTAAATAAAAAAATACGACCAATATTTGATTTAACTCCTGTACAGTTTTTAAATTAGTTACATATATTATATGAACCAATCAACCAAAAAATCTTTGTATTTACTTGATATTTCTTTCAAGATCGTTCTTTATCTCTGTGTTGAATTAATTACGACTTCTTTCAAATGACGATAACTTTTTTTTTTAATGAACCGATTTTGATGAACTAATCTTTAGTAGTTAAATTGAGTTCAGTACTTTCAGAGAAAAATGCGGACAAAAATATGTCGACAGACAGACAGACAGACAGACTAGAAATTCAAAAAAAATTTTTGCTTTCTATTATTATTTTTTAGTGTCCCTCTATCCATTTCAGTCAAAATTACTAAATGTACAGACAAAATATTTTTACTGTCTTATTATATAAGAGATAGAGATTATAGTTATTGATCTTATTTAATAAGAAAATACTATCATATGATATTATATTTTATGAAATAATATAAGGTTAAGCGCGGCATTGAGTTCTGCCACTCAACACGCAATGCCTCCAGAATTCGGCAGAAAGCAGATTTTTTTTTAATAATATAATGTTCATTTCATTTTTCTGGAGAACTGCAAGGCTCCATAACGTTTGGATAAATTATTGAAAAATCTAACTGTCTCCCACGCTAGAAGCCTCAAGAGGAAAACTTACGGAAATATAAAAACATAATAGAAAATTCCCCAAGATATATCATATATATATATATGTTAAACTTGAAGAATTAACAATTCATCTTTTAATTGCCGTATTCAATGGAATTTTATCAGCTGCCACAATTATTCATTCAGAATAACAACATTTCTGTTATTCGTAATTTAAGCAAAATTTGCTCATAATAACAAAAACAAATTAAGTTATAATTTGTTCTTTATTTAGGGTTACAAACTACACTATCACCATGAAACAAGAAGATAATATTTTTTGCATGTGCTAATAATAAAACAGCGAATTTACGTAAGACGTAAAGTGACCGTTATTATCAATGTTTATTATTATTCGATAAGAGGTCGATGTTCATGATCACTAATGAATCTGCGCTCTAGAAAATTACATCACGTTATCATACGTGATACGAGTACATTGTGTGTCCCTGTTGAAGGACTGGTTATACTTAGTCATAAATACTGTTACAATTAAAAATAACATAATATTACCTTTAGAGTTTGGAATCTGCAATGTTTATACAATTGTTTAAGTTATCTTTTAAAATACGCGACATGTTTCTAGGTGCTATTGTCATCTCTCGAGATAAAATCTTTTGCTTTCGGACAGGATTTCTTCGAATTCTTTCCCTTACTGCTTTGATCGCCTTTTCCGTACTACGAACACTTCGTGGACGGCCAGATCTTTTTCTGCCATACACAGAGGAGGTTCCATTGTATCTATCAACAGCCCAGTACATCATTTGCCTTATGCCAAGCTTATGGAGGATTTTAAGATTTTTTTTTGGCTCCAAACCTACTTTATGTAATGCAATCACACAGTTATGGTTCTCTTTATCACTCCGTTCCATTTTAATATTACAAAATATTTTACAATATATTGGCGCGAAAATAAGAAACCAATGGACAATCGTGTAAATATGACAGATTCCAAATTCAAAAGTAATATTTTGTTTATTTTTAATTGAAACGGTATTTATGGTCAGACTAAGTATAAACCATGTTGCTTTTTTTTACATTTTTTTTTAAAGTGTTATGAGGTAAAAAAATTTATACGTTTTCTAAATAAGTATTAAACCAAGTTCATATTTTTGGTTGAGCTTACAATAAAAATGTATAGTTAATTATAAAATTTAGTAAATAAAGTGAAATGGTCAAATAACGTCTATAGTCAAAAATAATAAGACAAATGGATATCGAAGCTTTAACAACACACTCCGTGTTGTAAAAACACTCTAAAGCGTAGAAATCACAAAGCATTGTTTGGCTTAGCTTGTTTTCAATACAACGATACTGTATATAATTGCACTGTCTCAATAACGACTGAATACCTAGTTTAAGTAATAAACGGTACGTTCTAAGTTGCTAAGATTAGTAAGAACTGCAGTTGCGTATTTTTTTTAAATTATTTTGTTACCTAGTGCATAACTAATTCATCTGCAGGCAATAGGTATTGTATGTATCAAGCATATTGAGATATTAATACTTGGATTATTTCATTTAAAAATGTAACAAATCGTATGAATTGTTACTCATTATTTTTTATTATTATAAGCAACAATAATTTTATTTTCATCCTCTGTCTGTGAGATAGCATTAACAGATTACTATCTGAAACTTTCTTTGTAACCGGTGAAACTGGCCCTCAATATTTCACATTGCCCTGGTACACAAACCGAGGCATTGCCGCTACTCAACACGCAACGTCTCGAGAATTGTACTGAAAGTGGGGGATGGAGTGTCTTAACACTAGACTCTCTCTGTCTATCCTGCTATGCGGGAAGACACGACATGATTTAATTAATAAATAATTAATTATTAGAAGTCTAATACATTTTTTCAAATGCTATCATCGCAGTTCAAGAAATATATTTCAGACTCCCATTATTATATTCTATTTGAATACAGATTTTTAAATTTTATTTTAAAATTTAAAATAGGACTGCATATAATTTTCGCATGATACAATTATCATGCTCAAGTATAAAAAACAAACATTAATTAGTTCTTATAACTCGAAACTTATGGAACGAACGATATGGGGGATATATCAACATTGTACTATGCACATGTTGGAAACATTAAGTAGGACTTGTAGTTTTATTTTACATGTATTTAGATTAAAATGTTAAATACCTACCTACTACCTACTTTACTTATTTATCGGTTAATGTATAATACATTAACCGATAAAAAAGTAATTTTCTATTTTGAATGAAACTCATCAATAACTTATTTGAATAGACGGTTAATGAGTTCTCGGATAATCCTATAATTATTATCAACCAATTATCATTTATAATTTATTCTTTCATTTAATTTTTTATATCGCTAAATAAAATCAATGATTTTTCAATAGGTTTTTTATACAATACACAACTTTACGAACTTAATACGACATTTTGCATGTGGCTTTGATAATTTTTACTCGTCTTAAAGATGTTGCGTTTAGTGGAGTTGCACTATATAATCTCTAAAACTGACCATAAATTATAATCCAGCCAGCCAGTTTTCAGCTGTCATAGAGTCCGGAACGTTCGTTTCTAACCAAAATTGAGTGCATCGAGCTTTATGACCTGCCGCCGAGTCTTGTTAAATGGACCACTCTTAGCTATTGAACATGGAGTTGTTGAGGGGACTTAACTAACTTCTCAAGAATAGTACCTCGATACACTTGTGCCGATGTTTTGATATCTTTTCCACAAAAATATGACTCAGTCACTTCTTCATAGCTAACACCCCAACAAACCATCACAGAGTCGGATAATGCCAACGTTGTACTTTGTTTATTAATTCAAAGCTTCTTTTCAGCTTTTAGCATAAATACGGCAATTCTGTTTGCTAAAATATTGCTCAATTGTAAAAATTTTCTCATCCGTAAACAAAATCTTTCTGTACCTGTCGCTTATGTAGTTGTTTTGATTTTACCACACTATTCTTTTTAAATTATCAGTCAAGAAATGATCAGTGCGGTCTAATAGGCTGCATATCCTAAGTCATCTTTTGGCATACGCGACATGATTCTAAGTGCTATCTTCATCTCCCAAGATAAAATCTTTTGCTTTCGGACAGGATTTGTCCGAAGTCTTTCACTTACTCCTTTGATCGTTCATTTCACCAGATTTTTTCTTTGCCAGATTTCATAGTACCTATCAATAGCCCGGTGCACAAACATTTACTTATACCAAGAGTATGGAGGATTTTAAAAACTGTATTTGGCTCCATAATTAGTTTATATAATGCCATCATAGCCATTCGTAGTTCTTTTTATCATCCCACTCTATTAATATCTATTACAAAATATTTTACAATAAATTGACGCGAAAATAAGAAAACACATGAGCAATCGTATAACAATTACAGATTCTAAATTTAAAAATAATATTTTGTTTTTTTTTTTTTAATTGTAATAGTATCTATGGGCAGACTAAAGTAAATATATACGCTTATATAAACTAAGAAAAAATATAAAAAAAAATATCGCCATTTGTGTTGATTATGTTAATTATGTTAATATTTAATAAGATGTATATTAGATAATAAATTAAATTGATGATTATAATTATAAAATTCTTATTGTCTTGTATTGCACATAAAAACCAAGTTTTCACTCATTTCTTTTTAACAGAAATTTAATTTTATTTGCCAGCTTCTTAAAGTAGACCGTACGAAGAAACGAATGGGCCAGATTATCACAATTTATTAGTTTTAGACCGGCGGAAGCCCGTGATAGCTAGTTAAAAGAGTCTCCACGTGCTTCTAAAATGATTGCTGCGACGAGACGCGGTCCGGCATCAGCATCCAAGTACTGTATCGTTTAGTTTTACTCAGCGGCCAACATCGGGGCAGTGACTCAGCGCGTGTCGACTGTCAACATTGCGAATCAAAGTGTAATTACAATTACTGATCATGTTTAAACAATAGCCATTATGTATCGTCATTTGATTAAGCAAATTACAGATTTAGGAAGTTGTGGGAACATGAGTTATTAAATAGAAAAACAGTTATGCTGAATATATTTTAAAAGAGTACCAACTCGTGTAAATCAAAATCCCATTCGAATAAATCTTTTAATTGAAAAAAATGTAGAAGTACTCATTTAAGTATTACTTACTTAATAAACCAGCAAATAAACAAAGAAATTATCTTAAAGAAATTATAATATTGATCGTATTGAATAAATTTTGAATTTGATCGTAAAAACCGCCAATTGTACTGTAAAGTAATTCAGGCGCCAAAAATAATTTTGTTGGCGCGTTATATTTTTTGACCAATTAATTTTAATAAATGTTTACATAAAAAAACGTACCTATTAAAATTAAATTCCTTGTGATGAATTTCAATTATTAGTCTCGCAGTTCAAGTTCACGACAATGGAAACTAATAATATTGAGTGCACTGTTATAACCGTTCGAACGTTCACTCTCGCACGCTGCCGCCCTCTCACTGACAAGACAAGTGACAACAAAAATAGCAGATAACCGAGGTAAGTATCGCATGAAAAGATATCTCGCGAAATGTTTCCAGATTTACAATAACTGCGTTTAATGTTATTGTTCTGACTATATAACTGAAAATTTCATACTGTTAAGATTTGTTTAATTGAATCAATATTGGATAAAACATATCATTTAGTAATGCTTATCGATTTAAGAAATTACTGTCGATTGTTTTTTTTTTTTATTTAATAATTAATATAATTAAAACAAGTACTGCAACAATTGACAGGCAGATTAAAAATTTAAAATAGAGCTTACATAATAAATTAAAAGTTAATTAATCTGTGTATCGTCTATGAATATATTCTCAAGTATCTAATTAAAAAAGATATATGCCGACTAGAGAAGCTTAAATGTAAGTCAAAGTAATAATACTTTGTAGTAATTACTTCTAATTACTAATTAGTAATTGATACTTGTTAAAACAAATTAAAAGTGTAATCACTAAAATTACTTAATGCCTTCATTTTCTAGTATTATATCTAAAATAATTAAAAATATCTAGTAATTTGCTTCAAGAAATTAAACTTATATATTTTGATTTACATTGTAAGGGCGAATATTGTTGTTTTTTCAAACTATTGAAAAATTATGTAATAATATAAATAATATAACGTTCAGGATTGGAACTCACCTATATCCAATATTGTTTAAACAATCGCAATGGCACGTGCAAATTGTAGACACGAGATATAGTGCGGAGTGCTTATTTAACGTTTAATGCTCTAATTATTGATATAGTACATTATTACAAACAAAACAATGAAAAAGTAAACAACGTATTCATTAATTTCGTTTACGCGTACATATGTTAAGACATAGCGGCACAAAAATTTGTAAAGTCAGCTTTTACCGTCACGTGCTATTTGCAGGTACAAAGACAAACTGTCAAATATTATAAATATGTCTTTAAAATACATACTAATATAAGTTTATATTTTTTTAATAATTTTATTGAAAATAACTGTAAACGCGATAGGTTGTGGCAGTGGCGTAGCTAGGGTATTTGCTGTCTGGTGCGGCTTAGGACTTGATGCCCTTTAAAATGGTCAAAATAATTTCAGATTTCAAAACACAGTAGAGTAGATATATAATTTTTTATCGCTTCAAAACTATAACAACTATATATAAGTTATAATGGGGGTATAATAGTGTGTCAAGTGGCGACGAATGCGGCGTTGGAGACCGTCACCCAACACGCCATGTCCGGAACGACGGGAGGTGGAGGACGGAGCTACAAATAGCTACGTGGAATGTAAGAGGAGGTGGCGATTTGAACGGATGAATCGGAACTGCGCGAAGCGGTTACGAGGGAGTGCTAAGTCAGTATGGTGACAAGAGAATAAAGGAGGCTGGAAAGCTTATATTGGAAATTTGCAAGAAAAGGAATTTGTTTGTGGCAAACACGACGTTTGAACACAAATAAATTCACATGTATACATTTGAGCGAGCAGAAGGGAAAAGTATGATTGATTTATTCCTAGTGGATCAGCGTATTCAAAGCCAAGTTATAGACACGCGAGTGTTTAGGAATTCTGAGCTGGGAACAGACCATTATCTAGTCGTTGCTAGAATAAGGGGTCTGTTTACAGGTTGGCACAACTACACAAGGTGTCCAAACTTGGAGTCGAATTATCCCATAAGAAACTGGAAGCTTTAAGATCCACCAATTAGAGAGGAATATCAAGAAAGAGTTTCCAAGACGCTAGATAGCAGCGAATCTGGAAATGAAAGTATTGGAGTATGCTGGTAGAACCTTAGGGATTGCATGAAAGAAGCAGCAATAGAGGTATGTGGTAAAGGGAAAAGAAGGAAGGCTTTACCAAAAACCGCGACGAATTGTGGGATGATGAAGTGGAAACCATAGAAAGAAAAAAAGAAAGCATGGCAGGATTATAAAGCCTCAGGTAAGGATAAAAGTATGAGAGAAATTAAAAAGAAACAGTATAA
>JAATLQ010030289.1:0-15144 GCA_013421005.1 Heliconius erato x Heliconius himera | reverse complement strand
AGCAGCGAATCTGGAAATGAAAGTATTGGAGTATGCTGGTAGAACCTTAGGGATTGCATGAAAGAAGCAGCAATAGAGGTATGTGGTAAAGGGAAAAGAAGGAAGGCTTTACCAAAAACCGCGACGAATTGTGGGATGATGAAGTGGAAACCATAGAAAGAAAAAAAGAAAGCATGGCAGGATTATAAAGCCTCAGGTAAGGATAAAAGTATGAGAGAAATTAAAAAGAAACAGTATAAGCTACAAAAGCACCAAACGAAAGTACTGATGAGGATGAAGCGTGAAAAGGCAGAGAATGAAAGAGACGAAAGATTAACGAACAACTTCAGAGAAAACACGAAGCTTTTCTGACGAGAAGTTAGTGTTTCTCGAGGTTGCTCACGAGGTTGCTTTCGAAGGGTGGTGAAATTTTAACGGAAGAACCACACATTTTGCAGCGATGGCCGGAATTTTACAAGGAGATGTATGAATGTGATGGAGTCCTCAGTCTCTTTATTTCGCTGTTACTCAAGTAACAGCGAAATGTTAAGTCTTGAACGTATGCAATACGAAGTCTGAAATGTGGTAAGGCAGCGAGAGCAGATGGAGTTATTGCCGAGATGATCGAATATGGTGGGCCACGCATCTTGGACTTGTTCTGGTTTTTGTGCAATTTATGCTGGAAATCAGGGGAGATCCCAGATGATTGGCGAGGAGCGTTCATCGTGCCTTTGTATATTGGCAAAGGTTCATAGAAAGACTGCGCAAACTATAGGGCTATCAGTTTGATTAGCTTGGGTAGTAAAGCTTATGCTAAAATATTACCGAGAAGAAAGCAAGAGAGATCTGAAAGGCTATTGTAAGAGGCCCAAGGAGGCTTTAGACCTGAAAGAGGGTGTATGGATCAGATCTTTTCCCTCCGCATGATCACGGAAAAATTTTTGGCCGTTAACCAAAAAGTTTTCTGTGCTTTTGTGGACTTGGAAAAGGCGTTTGACAGATTTGTAAGAGCGAAATTATGGGAGATACTACCCCGGTACAAAGTGGGCGGACTCTTGCTGCAGACCTAAAATCTCTTTAAAGAGATCACTCAGCTTGCGTGCTAGTAGGAGCTGGCGTATCGCCCTGGTTTGACATCCGATCGGGTGTTAAACAAGGTTGTGGCATGTCAGCTTGGTTCCGGAGGGCGGCACACGATCGCCGCCTTCCGCCCTAATGAGCCAGAGGGCGGTCAGCTTGGGGAAGCTGGCCGCCGGTTGCTCCCGCGCGCTACTCCGAGCAGGCCGTCGAGGGTGACCACACACCCTTGACTCCGCGACGTGCCTTGCAGGCTCCCGCCGCCGCGCTTCGCGGAAGACTATTATCCCCGCGTCTCGAGGCCAGTGGCGGTCGAGGAGGAGCACCGTGAGGTTTTAGTGGTTATTCGGACGGCTTACATCTGCCAGCCCGCGAGTCCCACATAACCCACTCGAGTCCCCATTCGGGCCGGTATCCGTAACAGAATTTCCTCATGAAAAAAAAAATGTCAGCTTGGTTGTTCAATTTGTATTTGGATAGTTGTCTCCATGGAGTGAAACAAAGTAATTTGGGAGTGAAAGTTGGCCTGAAGTGAAAGGTGACCTGAATGTGAATTACCTGCTGTACGCAGATGATGCAGTGCTTATTGCATCATCAGAATGCGAGTTGCAGGCATTGGTCACCACTCTGAAAAAAGGGTGTGAAAATAATGGTCTAAACCTCCATGCGAACAAGACAAAAGTTCTGAAATTCATCTGAAGGTCATTTTTGAAAGAGATGAAGAAAGGAAGCAAAATCAGTGTAAATGGTAAGATATTAGAATAAGTGAATGTAGTGGTATATTTGGGAATGTGGAAAGGCGTATTGCTGCCGGTAACAAGGTTAACGGAGCCTTAGCTGCATTGATAAGATGGCGAAACGTCAGCAAAGCTGCGCGTTTGGCCGTACACAATGCAATGTTGGTACCGACGCTGTTAAACGACAGCAAAACGTGGATATTACAGAAGAAGAATGAAAGAAAGATGAATGCCGTGGAGATGCGATCTCTTCGTAGGATATGCGGGGTCAGCTTAGCTGATTGAATCCGCAATGAAGAGATACACAGAATGGCAGGTACTAGCGAGGATATCACGGTGAGAATGAAGAAGAACTCGCTCAGCTAGTTTGGGCACGTCGAACGAATGAGTGATGAAATAATGGCAAAAAAGATTTATGATGGAAAAGTGAATGGTAAGAGAGATAGGGGGAGACCTCGGTTGACCTTCGAAAACACAGTATCAAAGATACTGGAGGAAGGTCACTTAAAAAGCATGTGGACCCCCCGGAGGGCATGTATGAAGAGGTTGATAACAGTGGACAAGGCGAAAGAGGTATGTAGAGACCGTAGCGTTTGGCGCTTCGTTCTCTCTTACTACCCCGCTAGGGATAAAGCGTGAAGCTAAGTTAAGTTATAACATTAGATTTTGGTAAAAAATATTGCAAAAATTTAAAACGGACATTACGCGCTTTTTGACTAACAAAGTCATTAATCACATTTTCAAAATCAATAGTATCGACTAGTTCATGTTCAATTGACATGATAGCGAGATTGTATTTTTCATTTTCATTCTCTTATTTCTCTTGTACATTCCTTGATTCTTAATTGAAAAAAAATATAAGAATTGATCGTAGACTTTGATGCCCCTTTCCATTTGTTGCCCGGTGCGACCGCACCGCTCGCACCCCCCCAGCTACGCCACTGAATATAGATACTTCACCTTAAATCATTCTTATTAGCATCCCTCGCACAGCAGGTACAACGAAGGTACCAATTTCAAGATTGTAGGCCAACGAGAAGTATAAGTTATATAATTTGACAAACTTACAAATTTTAAGTATGCGGGTGAATGCACACATTTTGTATGAAAAGTATAAGATAAACATAAACATAACACAACATAAACATTTATAAGTTTGTACTAAAAAAAATATCTGTAGTGTAATTTTAAATTTCCATTTTTTCAATTTATGCTTTAAATTGTATTTCGCACTCGTAAGTTCTCATTTCTTGCCAAATTTAATTGTTGTAGATCTACGGGAAACATCCTATAGGTCTTGAATACGCGGCGGCGTCATCTTTAGGCAATTGCTTTATTGTTTTCAGGCATATGCAGATTCTTCGTACGCCCTCTATCAATCTAATTATCGTACGAGTTTTCCTATATCGGATCTCACACCAGGCACATGGTACCAAGTTCGAATAACAGCTAACAATGAAGCGGGCAGCATCACTACTACCTATAACTATGCTACTAAAAATGAGGATGGAAGTAAGTATTTTTCTTTGTCATTTTTTTTAAATAAAAAAAATTGTCACCACTCGCAATATTTAAATTTTGAACGAAACGCAGAGAACAGAGTGTTATTCTCTTTGCCTGCTGTTTATATAGAAATACTATAAATGTAGGTATATAGTTTGTCCTTATCAAACTATACCTACACTTAAAATGAAAATATATAAGACAATATTTATAAATAATATTTATTAAATATAATTAATTAAATTAAAAAATATATACATTTATATTTCGTTTTAAGACTTTTTTTATAATTTTCCAGGCGAAATTGGCCCACCATCAGATTTATTTGACTTAAACATGCTAGTCATAGTGTTTAGTTCCATCTTGCTCGCTGTGTGCCTTGTATGTTGTGTGTACATATTGGTGAAACGACAAAGGTAAAGTAAATAGTAAATAAATTAATGAAGATATTAGGTTCCAATCCTTAGCGAACACGTAAAATGATTATGAAAATTAAAAAATACATAATTTAAACAAAACCTGCAGATTCGAAGTGCGCATAAACAGAAAATAAAGTCTCTGCGTTCCGATTGTAATTCAACATTTAAGTGATTGAAAGTTTGAGTAGAATAAAAATAATCTACTATACGAAATGAATTTTCTTAAGGTTCTTAGCTTTTCTCCAATAAACGTATAAAAATAATTAATAAGATTTGGCTTCCTAGAGGCGTTCAAATACCGCTACTTTCATTTTTTATACTTTTCCTAAATAAGTGTAGATCATTAAATGCATAGCTCCCTACAATAATTATTTATTTATTTTAATAATATTAATTTTTTTTTTATTCCTTATTCAATATAATTTTTGAACTCATTTTTTTTTTAATTATCAGAACAGTGACTTTCACGGAGTACCGTGATTCTATAACAGTGGACAAATCAGAGAGCGGGAACATAACAGCTAACACGTCTCACAGCAACCTCGCCAACGTGAAAGAGAATGCCATAAACACGCAGAATAGAATATACAGCGCTCCTATACATGTCAGAAATAATAGTAAGCATGGTAAGTTTTTTATGCATTTTGTTTGGTAAGAAAAAAATCCTAGTGTTAGGTCACTCTTTCATCTCATGTTTTCTATTGTGCGGGTATCCTAAAACTAATAGTATATCGTTTCTGTACATGAAAATCGTATCGTCGTTTATCACAGTAACAGAGCAAAAAGCAACGTTTTTTTTTTAGATTTTGTCTGTTTGTGTATTTTGTCGTTTGTCTGCTTTGTCTGGTTGTATATTTGTGCCCGCAACTTCCCTTAACATTAAGTGTTTGTTTTTTTTTCAATAGATTTTGAATAAAAAAGATTTGCCAATATATTATAAATAATTTTATTAGAAAAAAAATTAAATTTTCAATTGAGATAAGTGTGTTAAATGCGGACAAAAATAATTACATCGTAATGCAGTGAAAAAAGATCAAGTCTTATGTTGTGGTTGCTTGCTTAGTTTATCTGAAGAGGACTTAAGAGCACAATCTGAGAGTAACTTCTTATATCGTTATCATTTACCAGATTACTATGATGTAATAAATAAATGTATATTTCAGTTCTGCGTGAAATTTCTATCAAAATTTACTAAGTAGTGCACAATAAAAAAAAATATTATTTATAAGTTACTAGGTTCTCTCTATTTTCTCTGTAAAAATAATAAATTACACCTTTACATTATTTCCAGAATTATACGAAATAAGTCCATACGCTCAATTTGCTGTTGGTTTCCGTACATTCGGTCACGTCGAGAACCAGGACCTGCCGAGCCGGCACTTGAAGCAGAGATATGATACTGGTATGTAATATGTTTTCTTTAAGCTTCACGCTGTATCCCGCGCACAGCGCACATCTTAACACTAGGTTCCCTCTGCGTGTACCCCACACAGAGGGAACCTAGTGTTAAGATGTTCCGTTCCTTTATTCCTTCGTTATTTGTTAAGGATAAAAAATAAAACAAAAAGTATATTTACTTAGGTTTAGGTTAAGTAAATGAAAATTAAAGAACGAAGTGAACTTCTATATAAATAAAACAAGGTGTATGATAGAATACAAATTTTATTGTCACATGATCAGTAAGCTACATACATTTTGTTAAATATCTTTAGAAATGTTAACATCCGTCTACCTCCTCCGTCCTTGTTTTAAAATTATTTGCAAAGACAGAAAGTGTGTGCATTCAAATACACTATATTTTTACAGAAACAAGCTTTCAAATATGTTCAGAATCAGAAGATAGCGACAGCATATCGAAGTCCACCTTAAAGAGTATGCCAAGAAGTAAGTATTAATAAAATAGGAAATTCAAATTAAGTAAATAAATAATATGTTATTTAATTCAGAAAAATAGGTTTTGCATTTATACACTTAAAAATATATTAAATTAACCCTTTTTTTCGTTTAGCTTCACGCTACATCTTGAACATAGCAGGGTGACTCATATTCCTATGTCTCCAAGGAGCAGGAGGCATCCACTGAGTTTCGCCATCTTGCACGATCGTGGGCTTCTCGTTTAATTTCGTTCCATGTCTTGCCAATCTTCTTCGCCTCATCTAAAACTGACCATCGCCCAGTTGCTTGGGACGGCTACGTTAACGCTTCCCTCGAGAATTCCAATCTATTGCCTGCTTTGGAATATGGTCATTACCTTGACGAAGCTACTTCACTACTACATCCATTAGGTACGTTTGATTTGCTGGCCGATCTGTGATTTTCGGCAAAGTTCACGAAGGTGGGCATTCGGAGTTGGTTCGGGCTATTGGATACTAATAATTGAGCGATCTTTGAATTTGTGAACTTGTTCCACAATATCTGTGCCCATTTGAAGCGGTGTTGAATTATTTACTCTAGAACTTATCTTACGAGATGAGATCTGAATTGAAGAAAGAAAGGTTTTTTCGAGATCGACAAGGGTTAGGTATAGCTCTCTCTCTGCCATTCTGATGCCTGTTCGAGTATAATGCACAAAGGCTGTTGATTTGGTGTATGCACGAACGGTTGGAGCGAAAGCCCGCCTATTCGTTCTGAAGGAGAGGTTCAGCGGCTCTTGATTCTGTACAAGATGATCTTGCAGAAAACCTGAAATAGAACTGAAAGCGAGGTAATGCTTCTCCAGTTGCTGCATTGACTTAGATTTACCTCTTTTAGGTTGAGTTCTAAGGAAGCCCATATTCCAGACCTCAGGAATCCCTTCAGTGTACCAAATCTTATCGATCAAATGCTTCAGAGTCTCAACAACGGTAGATAAGTCAGCTTTGAGCATTTCTGCAGTTATAAGGTCGAGTCATGGTGCTTTTTGGACCTTCAAGGGAAGAATAGCTCTAGCGACTTCTTCATGAATCGGTATCAATGTCGAATAGCTGTGAGGGTGGGATGTTTCGACTGATGTTGCCAACTCCTGGCTGCGGAAGACCTTCATAAAATGCTCACGTCAACGTCACAGCTGCCCTTCTGATGTTACAATAATCCGTTCCCCACTTTGCGCTGAATTCTAGAGGCATTGCGTGTTGAGTAGCAGAATTCATCGTCTTGACACCAGAGCCTCAACAAAAAATCACTTTTTTATTACTATTGTAATTATTATTGTTGCTCTTTTTTGTCTTATACTTAGGGCTGGTAAAATCAGTAGTGTGTAATGTGTCACCGAACTCTTCTCTTTTGATACAATATGTAGAGTACCTAATTTTGTTTATTTTTTATTTCAGAAGCGTGCAGAACACCACATCACAGGTAGTTGAATTCTTCAAAATAAATATTAAAAATTGTTGTAAATTTACTTTGTAAAAAGTCATAGTTCATTTTTAATTAATGTTATATAATGGCTGTATTGATTTTTAATTACTAAATTTGTATTGGCTATATATGTATATTATAGATTTTAAATCCTTTATAAAGAGAGAATCGTTTTTTTTTTATATTTTTTTAAGTAAATTATTTATATATAAATATTGGCTGAAGTCGAATTTTAACTTTAAAAATGTTGATTTTTTGAATTTTTATCCTTGTTATTATTTATTTTAATGGTTATAACACTTATTATATGAGGCTTTATAATATTTTAAAGTTTTATTCTCGCACTTAGGTATACATAAAAATACTAGTTTCTTATAAAAATTGGGACGTTATTTGACACAGCATCTATAAGATGGTAGCACGGGTTGAAATTTGTGCTAAACCGTAGAACGGAGTGTCTTAACACTAAATTATCTCTGCCTACTATATATAAAACTAAAAAAAACGTTCAACTTTTTATACGTAATATCTATAATTTATACATAATATATAAGCTTTTTCATAATCTACTCATACAAACATACTTATAATGTAAATATTTTATTGTATATATTCACTTTACGCGTCTGTCCGTTCGAGTAATAAATAGCCAATGTAGATAAACCTTTTTCATTATACTATACATACTCATACAGTACGGTCGGTGAGTCTTGGCCAACTTGAAGTTAGCTGAAGATAGACAGCTACGCAGATTTGATTTATATATAATTTTCTGCCCGAGTGAAGCGCAAGCGTTCAGGAATTCTTTTTTCATCAAAGCGACCAGGATCATCGGCCTTACTGTACTTTATACGAAATACACAACTTTGCTTATTCTATGATTCTAGTCAGCATACTTTCGTCCTCTTAAGTGTTTTTAAATGACTTAGTGACAGTGAGTTCTTATAATTTAAAAGTAATTGCGGTTGTTGGTTCAAATTTAAAGTGCAGATTGGTATTGAAAATACAAATTTTCCTTTTTACAAGTTTGTAGTTAAGCTACATTTTTAAAATTGTGGAGACTTTTGAAGTCTATTTAAAAATTGTAAACAAAAACCCATTAAATTGTTAAATATATTTTTAGTTTAAAAAACTAAAAGCACGCTTTGTTTAAAAGAACACTATAATAAAACGAATTTAATGAGCACAAACTGGATATGTTCTCTAGTGGGTAGTCCAAGGTTCCATCAGACATCTTCCGATTTCATCACCAGACGAACTCGATGGTACCATAATATTGTACAGTCTTATAATGTCATCTAATCTACTTGTAATCACTAAGTTTTAATCTGATACCACCATTAGAAGTACGTAAAATTCATATTGTTAGATTTTATTACATAGTTACAAGTCGACCTAATAAAAGCGCATTAAAAACGGAAAAACATGAGATATTTAGCTTAAAAAGCGAAATTTAAAAAAGCATATCTTCGAGGACGAAAGCTAATTTACTTTATAAATATTTACTATAAATATATATTACACTTTATTCATTATACACACTCAGAATAAAAGTGACCTAACTCAAAATTTCTGCAAAATATCTAAAAACTAACCATAAAATATCCTATTCTTATTAGAATTTGTGATTTCCCACAAATTGCAAATTTTTTGAGTTTGGCCATTTTGATTCTAAGATATGATAAATAAATAAACTGTTGTAATGTATAGTATTTAATATTTGTATTAATAATTAACAATTAAAAAAAATGTGTTAGGTCAGTTTTATAATAAAGCGAATTTAAATTCGCAAGAAGACTGATATGATCATGTATTTATGTTTCTACAATTTTAATTTAAAATTAATAAATAAATGTTAGATTTATTTTTGTGTTTTATTTCGAAATATTTATTATTTTAAGGAATTTTACATTTATATCTTAATCTCTATATTTATTGTAAAAAAGAGCATCTGTTGAATTTTTTGCCGGCTCTTCTCAACGATATTTATTAGCGCTTGTAATTGCCTAACTGAAAAAAGAATATTTTCATGTAAGATAGAAGAAAATTGCAAAATTATTTTAATTAGATTCCCTTAATTTCCTCAAGAAGTCATTGAAGCTGGGAGTGCTCTAGAAGAAACCATGGGACATCCTGAAGGTGACAGCGACCTTCGATATGTGATCTTTACCCGAAGCGTCGTTTGCGCGAGCTATTCTGCAACGTATTATTTAGTTGGAAATGTTTACGCTGGGAAGTGGATAGTATCGTAATCACGTAACGGTGGGTACCGTTCACCCGTAATGCACGTCTGTCTTACGTACAAATGTAAATGCATTTTCTAGCGCAAAAAAATATATTAGTTATTTTAAAGTATATTAGTTATTTTAAAAAAAATATATTAGTTATTTTAAAGTTTAAAAGTTTCTAAAGTAGGAAATGGGAAAGTTTTAGGTTTCTGCTGCCTACCCTGCTATGTTTGGGTATATCGTGAAGCTAAAAAATTGACTCATTTTTTAATATTAATATAATATTTTTTTTAAAAGAACAACTTATGAGTGTGTTGTCTACTTCTGAACAGTATCTGCCTCTTCTTCTTCTTCATCGGAATTGGATTTTGAAACGGGTTTAAAATGCCAACTTTGTATTCCACCAAAAATTCTGCCAAATAGATTGAAATTGACAAAGTATTTGTAAACACAAGATTCTCGTATTAGAAATCAGTAAAAAAAGATAAAATTACGACAAAACTATAAAAATAAAACACCATAACTGGGACAATAATTGTTTATTTTCACCAAATATCAATTACATACGCAAACTTTACCTAAACACATTATAAGATAACATTTCTCGAAAAGATCTACCATCACACGTCATTAGGGGTCATCTTACCCACGAAATCAAAGTCATAATAGCACAAAGTGACCCCAAAGGTCACTTCTGTAGTGACCGCAGCGACCCCAAATGACCCCTAACCCCGTTATCAGCAACTGGACTATATATTTGATAAATACATCGATATACAAGGATTTCTATTATAACTTCAAAAGCGAAGAATTACCATATTATATTATATATTTTGTAGTATTTAATTTGGGATATGTAGAAACTACTATTATATACCAAGCTTATATAACTACCATTTATTTATTTACTTTATTATCTGTGCATCTAAATCCGCATATTATAGATTATTTATGATTTAATTAATGATTATATTATACTTCTGATTATTTTTTTTTCCTTTTTTTTTAATAAAATCAAATGTATTTATTTGTTAATTTTATAAATCACATCAAAAAACATCACAATGAAAAATCAAAAACCACCCACTTTTTTCTATTGATTACGAAAAATTCTAAAATTTGTAATTAAAATATCTATAATATGCGGTTACACTATACTATATAATTATGGGTGATGCGTTTTATATGTCTTTTTTCTACAAAAAAATACAAAGAGAGAAAAAAATCATAGCTCAAAATGAAAAATTATAAAAATCATATTTTTTTCACCCTTAAAATTGAAAAAAAAAATACGAGGAACATCTACATAATATATAAATATATACTGTATATAGATATTATTTGAGTAAAAAAATAATAAGTTAGTTAAAATATTATTATTTACCTAACTACGTTACATAGATGAACTTTATAATAATAATATATTTTCTGGGTTACCTTATGAATAGAATTGAAAAAAAAAACAACTATTTCAAAATGGCGGCTTAGCTAGTCAATAGAAAAAAAAAGTGAATTACTAATGATTATTTTAATAAAATCATAACTTTACACGTTATTTATTGACTTATACTTTATAATACACTTATTATTTTAAATAATCGTTATTTTTTTCATTTAATAATTGAATCTAAAATTTACATTGAAAAAGCCGGTCTTATAAAATAGTTCAAGAACACAGTGAATAGGATTTGCATTTCAGTCGATATTAAAGAGAAAACTTTACAAAAAATCGATTATTTCGTATATTCTCAAGCTTTTGGACTAGGGCCGTACCTTAATATAAAAAGCTGCTGAGAAAACATTTAGTTTTATTTAAGTGGACTAGGATTTTTGACGGCCCTGGGAATATTTAAAAATTGTTTTTTTAACTATCGATATGCATTTAAAACATTAGTCTTTTACATTTATTATATTACGTTAGAAAGTAAATTTCGTATCAAAAATTCGAAACAGGAATCGATCCCGTGATATTCGACATTCACTTTGTGTACGAGAGATATGTTAGAATACTAAATAGTATTGTCAGAATTCGCTTCAATAATCGTTAAAACGTCTTTTTGAAGGAAAATTGTTAAATTTTCGCTTTAAAGACATCTATTTATACTTTGGACATTTAAAACATCGATTCGAAAAATCGATTAATTAAAAAAATCATCATCATATGAAAATATTTATGAATCGATTAGAAATCGATAGATTAGATTTTTTTATTTCACTAGAAATATTCAAGCATATTGGACAATTTTTTTTAAATTATAGGCAAGTTATTTTTTAATAGTGGGCACCAGGTTTGAGATATTCTTTAATGCATCAAAAAACTCTATTTATCTTTGTAAAAAAATTACAATTCCAATATAAAAAAGCTACTTTCAATTCAATTTTATTATTACTGCTATTGGAATTTAAAAAGTAAATAAAAAAATTGCACATATGTATGTACAGTACGGTCGACAAGTCGTGGCCGCCCTGAAGTTAACTGCAAATAGCTGCACAGATTTGATTACAGTTTTTTTTTTTTTTACTTTTGATAATTTTCTTCTCAAATGCACAAAAGTTCAGAAAACCTAACAGCAAGGCGGCCACGACCCATCGACCGTTCTATATTTCTGTTTGATTTAAGTCCATTTAATTTTATATTTTTTTTATTATGTATATAAAACAGGCACTACAGTCAAAGCCGCATGTGGACGTTAGTTAAAAAGGGAAGGCAGTTCAAATACTTTTGAAATTCTGCAAGCAAATATGTATATGTCACAAGTTTATTATATTTTAATATATATTTATGTACACATGAGTAATAGACTCATGTGTACATAATTATAATATTTTCAATTTTTTTTTGTTTTTATTTGAAAAATTGTCGAAATATGAAAACCGTGGAAATTGGCTACTTCTTTTTTAAATATATATAATACGATGAAATGAAATTATGGGGAAGTCAAATTAAGGATTTAATGCATACATACAGATATTTCACAAACTTTTCAAGTATCTTTTCATATTTAGTAAATAAAAATACTTCATTAGAAAACGCTTTAAAAATATTAAACGTCGCCGGATTAGAAACAGCGCCTCTTGCGTGTGAAAAATATTTAATAAATAACTCTTGTAACATGATAATTCCAATAAATTTTATTTTGAAAAGTATCTACAGAGATGAGAATAACTTAAATAAATAACGACGCAAATAAATATTTCGTCTAGGCTTGATGAGAACGTTTGGCTTAGTAGTCAGAGTGCGCGGACGGGAAATAAGACGCGCCTCTTCAAGGTTCAAATTCCGTTTTTTTTCTTTTATATACTATACTGCTATCTGCACATAGCAGATTAGACAGAGTGAATCTGGGACCCTATTCTGATCCCATTAAGACACTTTAGTTCCCCACTTTCCACTGACGACTGGAGGCATTTCATATTGAATGGGGGAACTCAACGCCGTGCTTTCACACGGTATTAGATCAAGGGTATGCAAATATTAAATATTTATTCTTCCTCGAGTAGGAATCGAACTCATAATTGTCGCGTTTACAGTCATACGCATGTGCTCCATAGCCACTCCTGGCCTCTCAAACATATAATAAACATATAACTTATACATATTTGCTTAAGAACCTATACAGAATGGACATTTAACGGGCTTATTATCTAAAATTCGAGTACAATAATATTAATAAATCCATAATATCTGCTATTTTAGCGTATTTTTGGTGCAGAACGATCGTTGCAGAATTTATTTCGGCGTAGTGTTGCGCCTCTCTTTATTTGCTCCATTAGTGATGTGTGGCAGACTCTAGGGTCGGGCTGAAATAAAAAAAAAATACAATATATTTCAAATACATGTTGGTATGTATAGATATATGTATGCGTGTCACAGGCCAATGTGTGCATATGTGTAACGCGTACTGGCATGTTTGCATTTGTTGAGCTAACATGTATATATGTATTTTTAAGTAGAAAAACAATACTCTAATTTATCATAAAGTCCTCTACGTCCGATTCACTTATAAATTGAAGAAAGCGATTTGTTAAAAACGAATTCCCATTTCAACAGAAAGGTAGTTTAGGTTAAATTTGTTTAACTTCAAGCTTAATCCTGCAGGATAGGTAAAGGGAACCAGGGAAAATAATGTTAAGGTACTTCGTTCCCATTAAGTCATTATCGTTTCCCACTTTTGACGAATTCTGGAACAATAACGCATTTAGTGGAGGAAGTCAACGCCGTACTAGGCCTCGTTATTTTTTTCTTTTTCTAAAATATTGGTATTTGTTATTTTGTTTAATAAGTTTACAAACGTAAGGACCTGCGCGTGCGCGTTGATGCGGTCGCGCACGAGGTGCGCGCGCGAGTGCGGCGCGTGCGCGTGCGGGCGGCGCTGCAGCGTGGCCGACAGCTTGTCCAGGAACGCGGGCGCCGCCACCGCCGCCGCGCCTGCCACATTGTATATATTACGTTTGAGTAACAAAAACAGTAACTCGCAGTTATGTCTGTTTATATTTATATACTATATATTTTTTTAATATAAATATTTATTAATATAAATGAATAAGTAATATATTTTTATACGAAAACACATGTTAAAGTTATATATATTTATATATAATTATTGTGTTTAAAATAATGTATTAAAAGCATACTCTACATATTGCTTATAATATCACATAAACTTTAAACAATCTTTCATATTCAATAAAAAATCAACATATTCAATAAAAAAAATCAACATATCCGCCGCCTATAGCAAGGTAGACAACAGAAATCTAGAGTTAAGACACTCCGTTCCCTACTTTCCACCGAATTTTTCGAGGTATTACGTGTTGAGTGTCGTAACTCAAAGCAAGGCTATTTGTTCTTATTTGTTCTTAGTGCTAAAACGAAAAAATAAAAAATATTAATAAATAATAATTTATTTCCACTACTGGGGATCGAACCCACAACAGTCACATTACAGTCACAATCTTATACTCCTGCGCAACGACGGCCTAACTAAAACAAATATAATAAACTAGGTAGCTACGTCCAACACAGTCCATATTAATTCTTTTAATTAGAACCTAATAACAGTAATGATAAACAAGGGTGATAGCAAGTATTTAACGATACACCTACCCTTTCCTTTAGCTGGTGTATCGGAACACGTGATGCTTGATATAGTGCGACGAGTTGTACGCGGAGACAGCTGAGGCGCTAGTTTGGCGCTTAAACTTGCTATGAGACCGCCATCTTGGAGAAAAAGAAAAAAGTTTACATTAAATAATGTGTAAAAATTTGTATAAGTGTTTTCTTAATATCGTATTATCCCAAATATAACAAGCAGAGGAGACCGAGGGACCTTATTGTTAAGACACTCCGTCGTCTCCGTCGTCTCCTCTTATCATGTAATGATATTCCCCTATATTCGTTTATTCGTATGCCTAATGACAACAACTACTACGGTTTAACTTTTTTCAAGTTAAGGTTTGTTTAAAGTCTTTGTTAACCTTATAAACTGGAGGCAAAAATGAAAAGAACAATATAGATAGGGGAGAGGGGGGCACATTCGAACGGTTTTTAAACTTTGTGTCATATCTAAAAATTCTACAGTTTTTAACTTCTTTACTATTTCACAATGCTTAGTCCAACTATTGCGCCACACAATCGTAGCATCATATGTAGAAAAATATATAAGGTAAAGGTGCAATATCAACTTCAGTAGCAGTAGTCAAATGTTCAAAGCTGCCCCCCTTGCGGGGCAGCTTTGAACATATACGGGGCAGTTTTGAACTATCATCGAATTCAATGAAATTAAAAGGCTTATCAAACTTTTAAGTAACTTTATTAATAAACTTAACATTAGAAACGATGGAGATCAAATATCAGTACCATGT